>JAXBDA010002927.1:0-38411 GCA_036023075.1 Gaultheria prostrata | reverse complement strand
ACCAAGGGGTGGCTACCTAAGAGCCAGTTAACTACAATTCACACTTTTGAGTCAAACACCGTCGTCCGTCTCTGTGGTTCGACTCCGGTACTTCCGGATTATTGTGCTACATTGATCAGTTGTCCTATGCTTGAGACGTGTTTTGAGTCTTTATTTTTAGTCACCTGGTCGGTTAAGCAATACTCAAAAATGTAATACTACGACAGATGATATGTTCCAAAATAAAATTTACTCATTTGACATCTCAAATGATTTTCACGCCGCTTAATTTGGTAAGCGCTACATTTTTCACCACCAATCACTCTATAGGGTGACATCTCTAGTAACAATGATTACGGCCACAGGTAGAGGGGAAAATTGGGTAAAGTCAACCATAATATGAAAAGGCCATGTTCACATGGTCCACCACACAGATGAATGTATTAAGGTAAGTTAGTGGTGGAATATGGATGGTGTTGTTGAAATTTAAAATCTTAGTGGTGGAATGTGGATGGTGTTGTTGAAATTTAAAATCTTAACACCAAGTTTTGTTAAATAAAAATGATAGGTACACAACAAAAAAGCCACTACAAAGGCCACAACAGCCGTTTTGGGGCCCTTGTATGTATAATGGCTCATCTCTCATCGCTCATCTCTCTCTCTATCTCTATCTCTCTCTCTGTTACGACTGGAGAAGAAAGCGGTGATATCTGAAATTTTGGATTTTTTTTTTAACGACGTCGTTTGGTATTGTGGCCTTTTTGTTGTGGCACTTTTATTGTGTATGTATCATTATTGAAATTTAAATTTCAACATTCTGGTCCAGACGAATGCATTAAGGTAAGTTAGCAACGGAATGTGGATGGTATTGTACTATTGTTGAAATTGAAAATCTTACCACCACTTTTCAATTTCAACATTATATTTCTAAAGCCGATGAAGGTAAGATTGTGGGAGAGCGGCAGAATAATGTCAATTAAATGTGTTTGCAATTAGTAAGATATAGTACCGGGATATCGAGAGAAGGAATTAGGAATATTTCCTATGTAGGGGTGAGCTTATATATAATTCATAGGAAAATTATTAAAAAAATTACATATAATACTCGAGATTTTTTTTTTCTTGCAGGGGCGGCCACCCGTTCTAGCAGCCTGGCTCCATCCCTGGGGATATCTTCAATAATTGGGCGAGTGCAAACTTCTAAATTGGAGAATGTAGACAGTGGGCTCTCAAAAAAGCTGCTCGGTGAGACTCCTGACATCCAACAACTTATTTGCTCAATTATGATCTTCAATGACTATCGATAGAACTTAGAAGCTCCTAAGGATGGCTTCTTGTTTCGACCACATTAGCTAAGTTTAGGGAGGGAGTTGGGAGTGAGGAGAAGAGAGAGAAAAAGAGAAGGAGAAGAGGGAGGGGGGAATATTGGGGGACCCACTCACACTCCTAAATGTATAGGTTTGTTTTGAGTTTCATTGCATTGTTTGTCCTTATAGTTTCTATTTGTTTTGGAGCCAAATATAGAGAGCTCATTGTGATGCCCTAAACCTTTTGGTAAAGCGTGAAGGTTTCTGAACATTTTGGTGTTGCAGAGCCCCCAGAAATTTAGAGGAAATTACTCTTCATTTCCAAGTGAGGAAATTACTTGAATTTTCCTGTATATGCTTATAGTAATTACTAAGATGTCAATGTTAAATGTTGATGAATAATTCAAGTGATTAATATTGTGGCTCAAAGAAACTTCCTAGTGGCCTTGTTACATAAGTTCCAATCTGATTACAGAAATTGTTCACAACAAAAAAATTATCCTGAAACTCAAACTTGTTACAAAAATAATTGTCAATTTACAAAATCTACCACCAAAATAAGAAGAGAAAAAACAAGTAAAAATACCTGGATATGAAACTGTGATATGACTTTCTGGCAAAGGACCACATTAACCTTCCTCCAGTTTTGTTTTTTTTTTTGTCTAATTTTCTATTTTGGACTATCCTTTAATAATAAGGTAATTGATTTTCACACCCCCAAAATTGTTATTCACACCCCCATTTTTGTCTTTTAGTGAAATTTTCAAACATAAGAAGTTCATTAAAAGACAAAAAAAGGGTGTGAATAATAATTTGGTTAGTGTAGAAATCACTTCCCAATAATGAGTGTCGATTTGAAAAGGTAGTAGTTAAAAGTTGGTAAAATTTCCATTTTGCCTTCATGAGTAGATTTTCTAAAAAAAATTCGTGAGAAGTGGTATGATAATAATGTCTCCATCAAAGGTAAGCGTAGAAAGTTTGAATGTTTGGAATGTAATGCCTCCTTAGAAAACAGATAGAGTATATTATCTTCTTCATTGGTAGTTACTATTATTAGGCACAATAATGCCTAATTATTCAGTGCTCCAAGAGCTTAGCTACATGGTGCTCTGGAGCACCCTAAAACCATTCGTTCTCATGAAGTTTCATAATTAAGTATTGATCCGCTTACATAAAAATGTGGTGTTGGAACTATCCGGAATAACACATGTGCTACAAGACTATTGAGTAATTTAAGGCCATAATAATATATTCGTGCAAATCCAAATCAAGTTACCTTCGAAACGTAATTACACAGGGATGGAGCAAAAAATTTCACTACGCGGGGCTATTTTTTTTTTCCAGGGACAAGCCTATATAACTGATAGGAAATTTTTTTTCCTATAGATTTTTTATTTTTTTATAGGAGCGACTGCTCCTGCTGGCCCTTGTGACTCCATCATGTAACTACGCATGTGATGAGCATGCTAATTGTTTACAAAAATTTCATCTTAAAGCTCACTATAGTGAATTTGAATTATCTTTCCATAAAACTACTAAAACATAAAAAAAACAATCAAGAGAAGATGACATAAAACTTTAGTTCCTCTTTTTTCTGTTTTTCTAACGACCAAGTGAACCTTCTTTTGCCTGAGGGCATTGTTTCCAGATCGGAAAAAAAAAGAAAAGCGAACCTTCTTTCTTTCGAATGAAGGCGAGATAATTAACACACAAACCCAAGAAAACAAAAAACATCTACACCCCCTAATCAAGCTAATATAATCTTCTTAATTACTCATTATTGTAAGCCTATACCCTTTCCCCACAACAATAATATACTATTAACCCTAATCACTTTACTAGTAACAACTTAACGGCTGCCCACCTTGATATCACGGCGTCGTTACCTTGGAAGCGTAACTATTAACCAACGCCAGCGCATTACTCGTCACCTCCTTCACCTTCACCACCCGCTCAGAAACGTCCGTCTTAACGTCTCCGTCAGCAACATCCTCGAATCCATCCGTACACGTATCCTCGTTCGTTAACGCCGCGCTCATCCACGTCTGCACGTTGCTCATCTGGAACAGCAGCGACTCGCCGCTGCCGCCGAGGCTTCGCATCTGCTTGAGGGAGCCGCGAATCTGGTCTGCGGCGTCGCCGAAGAGGGAGAGGCAGTCGTGGAGGGCGGATGCGGCCCGGGGGTCGGCTCCGTAGTCGGCGCGGCGGGTCACGTTGGTGAGGTAGCGGGCAGTGGAGCGGGTCTTGGAGAGGCTTACGGCGATGGCGACGCGGGCGAGTCGAGCCGGGTCGGCTTGGACGGCGTTGGCGTAGCCGGAGAGGGAGTTGTAGCAGAGGTCCGGGTAGAGAGTGGCGGTGCAGCTTGTGCGGATGAAGTCTGTGGTGTTGGTGTCGGTGGGGTGGTTAGAGGAAGAGACGGTGACGATTGGGCGGAGGAGAGAGAGGAAGAGGAGAGAGAAGAGAGGGTGGTGGGATTTTTTCATTGTTGGATGATGGTGGAAAGTTTTGGAAGCGATGGGTTGGGATATATATTGAATGGGAAAAGTGTTACTCCGAATTTGTGTTGATTTTGGTTTGATTCGACGATTGAGATATGGGAATGAAACGGAAAAAAAATTTGTTCAGGTGAACAAAACCCTCGCCCTAATTGATTGAAATGGTATGGTGTCCATAAAAAATAATGTGGATCCCACCACAAAGTGATGTCATGTTTACCAAAAAGTGTGTTGATTCTGTGGACCCTACACCATTTCAACCAATCAGGGTGAGAGTTTTGTTCACCCTTTTTTGGTAAGGGTGAACAAATTTTTACTCAAGTCAAACGTGTTTATGTACACCTCAAACCTCTTATACTCGTTTTACTGTTTTGCCCTTATTAGTGTTATAGTGGGAGTAGGAGTAGGAGTAGGAGTAGGAGCAGTATATTTTTAATTAATCACATTTAATGAATTTAGCTATTGACTATTTTAGACTAAACTAAATTCTTATGATCATTAAATGCTTAAGAAGTTCCAAATGTGAAACCCAAGGATCCAATCATCCACAACCGTACTAGTCTAGAGGCCCTTGTCAAACATTGCGTGCCATAGCTTTACAACGAAACAATTGTGAGAAGTTTTCAAACATGAAAAATTTTCATAGTCTATTGTAAAGCCTTTGTTTAGCAACTCTAATTCATGGCCATGCTAGTTTTGTTAGTATTTTTATGTACGTAAATGTTATTAACTCGAATGTCAAGTTGATGAATATGTTACTTTTTGCTGTTTTCTTTTGCAAAAAACAGTTCAACTTGTTGTATCATTTGTTACACAAGAATTTCCTTCATGATCAATTTATGTTTTCATTATTGCACCACTACTCTATTATTCTTGGTTACACCAATGTATTTCTACTCCTAACAGGGGTAGGGAAACTAAGACTATGGGACCTAATTAGTGCTCCTAATCTACACCCCGAGATCTAAAGATCCAAGTCCTATTAGGATTCTACCTCCAAGCATGCATTAAAAATAACTACTCCCTCCGTCCCTTTTATAATGTGTACATTTCCATTTTTTGGTTGTCTCTTAATAAGTGTGTGTTTTGAAAAGTTAGTAAGTACATTTCCTATTTTGCCCATAAAAGTAAATTTCTTTTTAAAAAGTTAGTGGGTATTATTATATTGACAAGAGTAAGTAATGGAAAGTAGATATAAAAGTTGTAAAAGTTGATGTGAGAGAAAAATAGTTTGAATTCCCAAATAACACATTTAAAAAGGAACGAAGGGAGTACCTCTTAACACAAGGAGCAGCCACTATTGCCACCTTATAGCTTGAGTTGTCTATCTTCTCTACACCACAAATCGATTGACTTTTGGCATCATCGGAGTATTGGCTGGCATCAGCTTCACCCGAAGATGTTTTTTTTTCAAAATTTTGATTTGAGAAAAGTAGGATTTTAAGGCAATTTAATTTGCCAATGAATTGATTACAAAATCTAGTAATATTCAAAGGAAAAAAAAAAAATTGTCATAGAATTTCTTGGGAGACATCCGGAATAGACCTTTTTCACAAGGGCGTTTTTGGAGAAGTTGGAAGTTGAGGGGAGTGGTGGTGGGTGGGTGTGGACCGGACCACGATAGTGGAAAAGGGAAAAGGAGAGGAGCACTAATTAACCGGCCGCCAATTTCGGATGGCCCTTTTTTTAACAAATTACTAACAACTGCGGCTGCTAACTATATGGTGCGGTGGGGGTGGTGCGAAATTATTTAATGGTCGACACCAACGACTGGGAAGCATATTTTAACCGTTAAGAATCGTAACTACCTCATCAGAAAAGTGATTCGGGTTTTTACCTGAAACGGTTTGGCAAGGTGGCACTAGAGCGATAAATTCTTGTTGAACACGAGGTGGGCTGTTCAAATTTCACGGAATTTTTTATTTTTATTTTTATTTTTTTTGTCAATCAATATGCCGAGATACTACATCAATTGTGAGAGTCCACAAGACAACCGAGCCCAATAACTTAATCAATACAAGAAATAAGCTCATACAGGGTAGAAACAAAGAAATGAAAAGCCTTTGTACGCAGGGAGGGAGATTCGAACTCTGACCTCCAAGTGAGATGCAAAAGCCCTAGCCAACTGAGCTAGCCCAGTTGGTTAAATTTCACGGAACCTAAACATTCGAAAGTTGAAGTAATGGGAGGATAACTTTTACTCCCTCCGTCCTTTTTATAGTGTAGTCATTTTCATTTTGGGTTGTCTCTTAATAAGTGTGTGTTTTGAAAAGTTAGTGGGTACATTTCCTATTTCGCCCTTAAAAATAGATTTCTTTTTGAAAAGTTAGTGGGTAATTATTATATTGATAATGGTAAGCAGTGAAAAGCAGATGTAAAAGTTGTAAAAATTGATGAGAGAGAAAATAAGTTGGAATTACGAAGTAATACACTTAAAAAGGGATAGAGGGAGTATTAATTTTAAAATAATTTTTCAAATTTTCTCTCAGAAAGTCAACTCAATCGGATAACTATTAAGTGTTTGATTCATTCAGAATCTAGGATTCTACATTGAATGAATTTTGAAGAGAAATTTAAGCACTCTTAGCTACCGTATTGAGTTGAATTTTTGCAAAGTTAATCGAAAATTATCCTCAAATTCATAAACAACTTAAATTGTTTGTGTGAGGCCCGGATGTCATTCCCGCATACCGATATGTGCACGATTTGTGCACAGATGATCTGTGTGTATGGCATGGCTCACATTATAGCTTAATAAGGTGGACACATTTTGTTCCTATAACTTTCTGGATTCGGGGTGAGTGTTATGCGGTAGGTATTATGTCCCATGTTTTACAGTAAAACTAAATCATTTTGCTTGGTTTTGGGGCACACCTCCAAAGCTTCCAAGGGCTTTGTTTGGAGGAAGAAAAAAATCACTACAAAGTGCCTAACCCCAAAGTGTCTAAACCCTAAACCCAAAGTGCCTAAAACCGAAGTGCCTAAATCTAAGTGTCTAAACCCACTATACCCTACCCTAAAGAGTCTAAATCTCCTAAAATTGAACCTCAAATTAACTCTTCAAACAGGACCCTTGGAAGCTTCCCTTGGAAACTTTATAGGTATTGTACCAAGAAAATGAGCAAAACGACGTAATTTTGCCTCTCAACACCCACCGCATAGCACTTCCGGAGATTCTAAATTTCCTTATACTATTGCAGCTCCACTTTTTTGTATCCTATCAAAACAGTATTGCCAAAATTATTTTTTGTCTGATTCCAACATTATTTTACGGGGCAATTCACTAATGCAAAGTCATTTTGGCATAACCACAAGAGTAGAATTGAATTTGGCACAAAGATGAAGAGGATTTTGTCATTCTTGATGTCAAATATTAGCTTTGGTATTTTAAACTTGCCCTAGCTAAGTGCCGTAACGAAATTGTCAAGAGAAAAAAATTCAGAATACTGAGACGATAATACTTATTAAATTACGAAGGTATGATAATGCTAGTCATTTTCAAGGATCACAAACTTTTTCCCTCTTTTCGAATATTTAATCCAAAAATATCTGAGTATATAATTACCCTTATTTTGAGAAAATGTGAAAAAGTTTGTCATGGATACAATATACAAGTAAAATGGTACTACATTTTGTTCAAAACATTGAGAGGTTGCACCTTTGGTGGAGGAGATATGTTTGACTTAAATTCCTAGACTTATCAAGTTGGATTTTCTGTGTAACAATAGAAGTCAGACAAATCGAACTCAAACAAGTCGCTGTTGATTTGCTCATGTAATTTGAGATGGAGGGAATAACGGAAGCCAGACGAATTGAACTCGAATGAGTCGGTGTTGATTTGCGCGTATATCCAATGTCAACAGTCAACTCTCTCAAGTTGTCTGATCACATGTGTGACATAGAATCATTGCTCTCCCCACTCCATCGTCCAGTAAACTTTCGACCACTTATTACAGAGGAAAATATAAATGGACGTACACTTCAACGTTTTACTTCCACTTTCCAATACATTCTTCCTTATACACCAAAAGAATCAAATACAATACCAGTGTCGACATATATTCATTTTAACCAGAAAATTAAGTCTAATAATCTATGTACTCTCAGGCGTGCAACTTTAGTGGCAACTTTAACTGATTGTTGGCTCCTTAACAACCGGCACAGCCCATCATCATCTTAAAATCAACCAAAGTTTTTCCTTTATTATTTTCATTTTGGGACCCTTTCTTGTTTCTTAATTGGTACTAGTTTATTTTTATTTTTTTTTCATTTTCTCAATTTAATAATTGTGTACTTTCACGTAATCTTGAAAATAATAAAAGTCGGGTTATCATGAGTTCCCCTCCTTTGCACATAATTAGAGCAAGTACTGGGTGCATCGATAATATTATAAGTCGGCAATATTATTCCATGAAAAGTTTTATATAACAGTACTAGGGACCCCAATATGATTGAGTATCGTGGGGTGACCTAACCCTTAGGCCATTCAATCGTTAATGTCATGGCCTAGGGTCTCTAATTATGTAGGTCTCATAATTTGCTCGATATTCTTATAGATAAATACTACATCTGTCCCAAAATGGATGAGCATTTATCATCATTTTATGCATTTCCGACACTTTTAAAAATTTGTACCTTCACACACGCAAGTTTGCAGTAAAATGTGTAGACATATCTTATAAACATCTTTAGGCTCATAGGCTTTGAAATCTTATACTCAAATGTAAAAGATTCTCCAACATTAATTATACGGCTTTGCGTTTCATAACTGACTGTGTGTCCATGTGTTGGGGCACCAAATCTCTGAAATTGAGCTCAATTAAGTCGAAGTATGACTAGATAACTAACCCAACCTAATCCGATAGGTATAGATTATTGAGTAACCGCAAATCATGCCAACTTTGTTTCAAACATCATTGAAATTCTCTTCTACTTTTTTAAAAAGTAAAAATAGCACTTGATAACCATTGGTCAAAGCTCACCTTTTTCTTCTTTTTTTTTAGGAAACGAAATATATATTACTCCATATTACAAACCACGTAGTGTACAAAGTTATAAACTACAAAGCAGGGACGGAGTCAAGATTTTTGCATAGTGGGACAAATATATACAATCAAAAAATTTAAAATAAAGAGAGACAACTATTTGAATTTTTACCAACTCCAAAAAATACACAATAACACCAATACATATGAAACTAAGCATGTTTCTTATATCAACTTAGATTGCAAAAGTATTAACGTTTATCTAATTCTATCTACTGTAATCAGTAAAGAGTTTTGGGCTTCCAAAATTTCAATCGGCCTTAGTTTTTAAAAGTGAACGGGCTAAGTGAGTTGAGTTATAAATTTTGGGTCTTATTTTATTTAAAATGATTGTAATCAAACCTCAATAAGACCAATTTTGTACAAAGATGTTTCATAGTAGCTCGAAAAATATTAAAGCTGTAAGCATATTTTTTAAACGGAAAAATGGAGGGGGGACGAGACTTTATAGTTTGATGATATATTATATGTTTTTTTCCAATGTAATAGCAGAACTTTTTTAAATTGTAAGGGTGAGGACTGCCCCTAAAAGCCACCCCTGGCTCCATCCTTGCTACAAACGAACTCAATGGTCCTTGAAAAGGAAGCGAAAAACAAAATAAAGAGAGAAGCCATAGAAAAAATAGCTCTGGTGCAGAAACCTACCGATCCGCTCATGAAGATGGGTGAATAAATCTCGATCTGCATCCAGCTGAAACTCGTTCCCATTGCCATCGCAAGACATCTAAACTGCTATTGTTCCAAAATTCCGTCGCCAAGTCTTATCGGATCCAAGAGCCAAAACCCAGATTTAGATTCCGAAATCTTGATCAAAGCTCACTTTATTAAGCCGCTATCATGTAAAAGCAGCCTACAAAAAATATTTCAAAACAGCCTTGGACACATGGCAAAAGCATTCAGAATAACCCGTACGTAAGTTACTTATTTGAAGGATTGCTATTTGATTTCCGGCATTAAAAAATTTGGAGGTGACGAGAAAATAGTAAAATATTACTCCCTCGCCCCGTATTTCTTATCCATTTTTATTATACATGACACCACAAAAAAATGTTTATATGTTCAATATATAATAGTCTCGATGAGTTCTATTAAACAAATATTTCATAATTGTAAAAAATATTGTAGATTGAAATTTATAAGCCGTTGAAAAATGGCACACAAACACATAAATTGAAAAGAAATTCGGGACAAAGGGAGTAATTAACAGAGCGAAAATGATATGGGTACACCATATGTGCACCCCAAATGCACACCACCCTCATGTGGCAATGATGAGAATCATGTGGCAATGATGAGAAGCTCATTTTTTGGGTTAGCCCCACATTGGGCTTCTCCTCTTTTGCTACCTCAGGGTTGTGTGCATTTGGGGTGTAGAAGTGATGTACCCATATCATCGTTGTTAAAATAGTAATAAGTACTCACTCCATCCCAAAATATTAGAGCCGCTTTGGGATTCAAACTTTCTTTCAAGACACAATCATTACATTTTTTCTTTTTTACTTTTCTCTTTCCAATTTAGCCCATAATAATTGCAACTTTTCATTGGAATAATTCTTGTCACATGAAAAAAATAAGGCTAGAATTGAAAAATTATCAAATAAGGAAATTAAATATTTGTTTCAACACCATATCTGATACTATAAGAAAAACTTTCAACAGGTCCAAACAAATCCATGTGACAAAGATCAGGAAGTTTCCAATATTGGTGATCAACATTAATATGCGGGGAACATAAAACATATTCTCATGAAGAGGATGCCTTCAGAAATTGTGGCTAAGAACACAATTCCTTAGCTTTTCCAAAACCTCATCCCCACAACATTCAGATTTCAGAGTGCATTTTCTCAAGAGGAAAGATTGCGAAAGCTATTAAGAATTTGTGGGCATGAAATAAGGTTGTAAGGCAAATAACAATTCAAGTTTTTTTTTTTTTTCTTTCTTTCTTGGTATCTAAAAGTTCATTTAAGATGAGCTCGTAGTGCAAACAGGTTAACTATGGAAATAATATTGTAGAATCATTGATCTCTTGCTTCCCCCCTCACTCTCCTCTTTCTGTATTTGCAATCTGGATCGTTCAAAATATTTTTGGAAAACCGAAATGTACGATCGAACACCACATGACCATACCCGACCAGCACCAAGTTTTTCTCCAAGCTCGGAATTTGGTGGAGTCAAGCGAGCCTAATATTTGTCAGGACCGGTGCAGTCAAACCTAAGTAAATGTGGTCTTATGGCATATAATGCTTGCACCTTCTCGTGTCACTTTAACTGTTGGCTATTTTTGTGACTGAACTAAAAAATTTCTTAGGTGATGAATCGACGTATTCTACCCATTTGAGGAAGAATAATTCGATGAGAACCGACTAAGCATGCACCTATGGTGTATAGATCGGTGCCAGGGACAACGTCAAGATTTTTTCGTAGTGGGGGCGGACTATATATGCGGAGGAGTGGCGGAGTTATATAATTTAGTAATTATATATTTTTTCAGTGTAATAATAGCGTTTTCTCAAATTGTAGCAAGGGGAACAAACCCTACTAGCCACTTCCTGACTCTATCCTTGATCGGTGCCTAGGACTCAATTTCGAATCCCACAAATAATTTGAACCGTTTATTATTGATATTAATTTTTTTTTTCTTCGAGTAGTGGGCTCATGAAAAGTAAGATCAATCCAATAACTCTAAATACAAGATTCGAAGTACCAATTTTTCATTCGAATTAATTGCGCGGGAGCCTCCACTTTTGGCTCCCGCTCAAATAATTCGAAGTACCAATCGAATTTTTCATTAATGCAACCCCATCGCTACCCATGTCCCATAGACGACATTAAAGTTGAAATTGAAGGTTGGCTAGTTATGGAGGGAATAAAGGAGCCGGATTTGGTGGTCTACGCATCTGAGATTGGAGATTCCTACAAGGAAGGGAAAGGTGGCCGTGATTACAAACATCATCATCATCGTCATGAAAAATGAAGATGTGTTCTGCCATTCTGGTTTCGTAAGAAAGCTTGCCCCACCTTTTCCCCTCCTGTGCGTTCACTGCATTAAGAGGTCACCGATGCAAATCTTGATCGAGTTCATATGAGACGGCCCGGACGCACTTCACGGATATCACGTCACCCATATCCTATTTACACCCAAGTTTTTCTCATAGTGAAAATACTCGAGGCATGAAACAATAGTTATCTTTGTAAGTTGTAACTTCATCCAGTTTCTTGGAATTGACAGTCAAAACAGAGGAAAAAAGGACTGGTGCCTCTTTTTCTTTTGTCTTTTTCTTTAAGGTCAAGTCATATTCTTTAAAAAAAAAGGATAAATTGATGAAAAATGCTAAATATCCGGAATAGTTACCAAAAAAGTGAAATCCACAACCGAAAAAACCACCGGTCATTGGGCTTGTGTTGCAGGGAATCCCGTCAAAGACTCTTGGTGCGCAGTGATCATACAAATTCGACATCAAGAAGTTCCGATCTAGTGGTGTACACTATTTTTTTTTCCAATGTAAATTCATTTGAAATCACATCAACAGGTAATCAATCATTCTGATTTTAACACGCATGTTCAGTGTTTTTGAGGACGTCTGTAATGTGAACGTTTGGAAATAGACCAGAGAAAACTCCAAAAGAGAATGGCCCCAAAAGAGGCAAAGTGAACGCTCGAGTCCAGTTTGATGGACCGGAGAGGATCCATTTCCTATAATTACTTAGTCATTTGAAATTCCACTACTTTTAGGATTAACTAAAATGGTTAAATTTAAACAGTTATTAAACATATGTGTTATTGATTTACGTTAACCTACAATGTAATTTAGCCATATGGTATACATATGCATGTACATATGTGCGCGTGCGCACGAGTAAGAAGACTTATATATGACTAAAGATGTTACTCCCAATGTCCCATATTTCTCGACCTTGTTAAGTAATCGTGCATTTTGCAAATAAAAACTAATGTATTTATGAGTGTTTTTGAAAAAAATTGTGCTTAGCAATTGAGGACGGAGGGAGCAATTAGTTGGGTATTTTTTCGTTGGGTGAACAGGAAAACACTATTGTTTACTACTGTTTAGCCGCAATAAGATGTCAATGAGCTATGTTATTTGATACTAGCGGATTGCCCGAGTCCATAATTAATTGCCACAAAAAAAGTTGATTGTTGTCTACTATTGATCACTCCCACCAACGAACCGAACTCTCCCAACATATTTTAAGTAAGCTTTCAAATATAATAGATCCGGAGGAGGCATGTGCACCCCTCTTTTGGGCTGAAAAATGAGATTTTGTGACACAAATATGAGATTTTGTGGCTAAAAATATGAAGGGGCATACCATATACAACTTTGACCAGATCGACGGCCGAGATTGCGCCACATATGCAAAAAGTGACCCCCTATACCGGTCATCTTTCATCTCATATGGAGAGCCAAAAAAAATCATAAAACGTCACGTGATCTCTCATATAACGGTTTTGGGTTTAAACAATCTCATATATGAAGCCACGAATGCTCATAAAAAGTACCACAAAAATTCGAAAGAGTCACAAAATCTCATATTGGCAAAAGTCAACCTCATAAAACATGCCACAAAATCCCATATGATAGTTTTGGACTATAGTGGACATGTGATACATATTGTGTGTATATATATTGATGTAACATGTCTCATATAAGGTACCACAAAAATACATATTTGAGCCCACATTGAGTCATTACGAAATGTGACCATAAAATCCCATATATGCTTCCAAGAACACTCATATAGAAAGTCATTTGATATGAAATTATTTGGTTTTAAAAATGAGTATTTGTGGAAGAATATATGAGTGTTTTGTGGGCCACTACAGTCCAAAAATATTGTTGTGACATGTCTATTTATTCATATGTATTGATAGTGACATGTCTCATATACATAGTCACTTAAATAAATATAAGGACGCATATTTAGTCATATTCCCAAATTTCATATATCGGTCCACAAAATCTCACATACTCAGCCACACTTTCTCATATGGAAATTCATAAAATTTATTTACGATTGGACTATAGTGGACCACAAAAGTCTCATATTTTCTTTCACAAAGATTTATTTCTCAAACCACAAAATCTCATATCGTTTATTGAGTATATGACTATATATGGGTTCCTATATTTATTTCTGTGGGTGTTTATATGAGACATGTCACATCAATACGTATGAATAAAGAAAAATGATATAACATCATTATTTTTTGGACTGTAGTGCGTGGTCCACAAAACACCCATATATTCTCCCACAAATACTCATTTTTCAAACCACAAAATCTCATATAAAATGGCTTTCTAAATGAGTGTGGGCCCGGTGACCAATAAGTTGCCCTTTTTTCTGATTTTTTTATTCCAAAATTTCTCATATCCATATGAGACTTTGTGGTCCAATTTATTGCGTTTTGGTGTTTCAGTATTTATTGTTGTGATTACCGATATGAGTGTTTACTTTATTAAATATGAGATTTTATAGACTTATATGAATTTTTATGGATATCCATACGAGGTGCACACCATAGGCCAAAAGGGCAGGTGCACACCGTAGCATGACTCGTAGATCCGATCAATTGTAGTACATGAGTAACAAAAATAGAGTGTAGTTTTCAAAAATAAATGAAAACAAATTAAGTTGAGTAATTTCTGTAACAATAACCCCCACTTCCTTACATAATGGTATTATCAAAACAATGTAAACAGCTCAAGAGTTCAATCCCCAAAAAAGGTTGATCAATTATCCCGTAAGATAGCTAATTGACAATCTTAATTAGATTTCAATTTTCTTCTTGCTTCGAACCATATACAAAAATTGTGGACCCTAGGTAGGCCAATCAACAATTTACAGAAAGTGAACTCACACACTATCATGCAAACACCTCTCTACATTGCAAGCATGGACGGAACCAGGATTTTACCTTTGTGGTGGTGAAAATATATACTTAACTAGAGGACGAAAGTTTTTAAAAACTCTAATGGTGGGGAGTCTACATAATTCCGGAATCAGTTTATTTTTTTATATAATAATTATATTTTTTAAAATTTTTATGGTGACGGCCGCCACTACTTGTTCTCAGCCCAGCTCCATCCTTGATTGCAAGTATAGATTGACTGGATCTTGTCCATTTTGCCCTGAGCTTTGCCCTCTTAGTGGTATCCACTGAAACTTGACTTGTAAGTAATTGACTGGACCTCTTGTCCTATGCAACAATCAATATTCACGAGGTTGTGTCTTACACCACTTCCATTTAGGATTTGGTATTTTCTAATTTTGCCTCGTATCAATTCTTGTTGGTAGGAACTCATTTTCCGATCACTAGTGATCTTTCTAAGCTAAAATTTCGAAGCTCGATATTTTTATCAGCACAAAAAAGGTTACTACTTCTATTATAGAACCCGTTGTCTACTTCTAAACCACAACAAGAATTGTCGATTCAGGAAACTAAATTCACATTTACGAAAACAAAAGGGAAAAGAGAAAAAGGGGGACGCAATATAATTTTATACCTACGCCCCGAATTTTGGAAACGTTAATAATAATATTAAAACAATAGAGTCGGAATAAATATTACAAGTCTTTAAATAAAATCCTGAATATTACATTATTAAATACTGGATCGGGTCTACGGCATCTCTCAGACCTATGTCGGGTCTGTCCCTAGGTCAGCAGCTTCTCCATACTGCTCCAGATCGTAATATCCTTCCTGGTTATACTGGCAATCTGGCACAATACGTCCGAGTCGACAAGCAACATCATAGCATTATGTCAGGGTTACACAAAGTAACACCGTGAGCGATACGCCTAACAAATTACCCTACCCAAACCCTAATCTAGCAATTCTAGAACAATATATGAACAGAGAGGTAACAAATAATTTAAATTCAGAAAATCATGATTTCAAGCGTGGCGGCAAAACAGTGTAACTGTAATCAGAGTGCGTGAAATAGTGTCATTTTCCATAACAACAGTGTCCATGCCGTAAGGTCAACAACAGTGTCAAATCAGTATCTCGTATTATTTTTCCAAACAGTATTCTTCTTCAAATTTCATATCCATAACCATCATTATTATCTCCCATCGCTCGAAAGTTACTGGGCTCATTTCCGTCTCGTTTCAACTGACGAGTCCCAGCCTTTCCGCTCGAGATCCCGGCCGTCTTACATCACTGAACTTAACCAGTCTATTTGTAAGGTCCGTCCATCCCGCGACTCACACGACTTAGTCCCGGCCGTCTTATGTCACTGAACTTAACCAGTCTGTTCATAAGGTCCGTCCACTATGTGTTACGCACGCTTAACCCTAACCTCCACATCCTCTCTGCGGATTGGAGCTGGCGTTCTCGCTGCGTTACCGCATCATTCCAATCCCGGCTGTCTCATATCACTGAACTTAACCAGTCTGTTTATGAGGTCCGTTCAACACTGTCGCCACATCGGTCTAGTCTCAGTCGTCTCATATCACTGAACTTAACCAGTCTGTTTATGAGGTCCGTTCTCTAGCCGTCATCATTTCTATTATCATTCTCATCTCTTATCATCATTTTGAAATTCATTTCTCAAAAACCAGGTCATGTTGTCGTCGTATCAATTCGTGCTCGCGTAGCATGTCCCTTTCAAACTCTTATCACGATAAATTCCTTTCTCGGGAAACGTGTCACTTTAAGACCAAACCATTTTCGAGCAAGACTACTTTCGATAACGAGATAACCAGGAAAGTCCCAGGCCGGGGGGTTGGAATATCCAGTTAATATCACCCATCCCTTTCTTAGACAGTGCGAAGCTTGTCTTTTTGACAGACTTTCAAGGGTGTTAGCCTTGGGCTATCTCATCATCTCCAGTGAGTCAAATCATTTTGATAAAATATTTTTGGAATATCTCGTATTGTTGAAAATGTATTTTTCATCTCAAAACTCGTCGGGCATTATAACGGTACATTTCCCAAAAGTCGATTTTTCGTGCATGCAAGGTAACGACTACTTTTTCGTCAAAAATCTTCCGGGCATTATGACTAGGTGATCTTGAGAAATTATTTTCCATGCGGGCATTATAACGACTACGTGCGATAAAAAGCAAATTTTTCCTAGGCCACCATTTTACTTTTTGCCGTAAGCGAAAAATTAGTACACTTTCTTCCGAACCATCTTACAAACAACTACGGAAAAATTATTTCGACTACGAGGAGATCGAATTGACTACATAAAAATTATTTCTAGTCTAGAAAAACTAGGATAGAGTGTAAGTAAGTTAACTTACGAGTTTCCGAAATTTATCGGGGCCGAATAAGCTAGGTGGGTTTTTCCGGTGAAGAGAAACACTTTTTCTTCCTACTTTCTTCCTAATTTTGGATTGGAGGGCGGTCGAGGGTGGTGGAGAGTGGCGGCTAGGAGATGATTTTGGGAGGAGTTTGGATGGTTTTTGGAAGAACAAGGCAAGAACAAGAAGAATATGGGAGAATACTACAAAGGTGGCAAGTGTGTGTGAGTTTGGTGTGAGATTTACAAACAAGCATGAGGGGTATTTATAGGAGTGCATGAGGGCTTCCCCTCACCCTTGTATGGCCGGCCATGGGGGGGTTCCCATGTGCCCATTAATTGTTTCCAACTTCTCTCATAAATGAGAGAAGTACAAGAGGGTAGATACTTGGAACCATGTGGCCTATTTAGAGTAGGTTGTACAAGGCTAAGGGTTGGGGTATTAAATACAAGCATGTGCTTGGAAGTACCCTAGTTAGTTAGTCACTCTTTGTTGTGTAGAAATTTGGATGGCCACCTTTGATTTTGGGAGTTTTTGGTACACTAATTTTATTACTTATTGGCTAAGTAACAAAGGGTAAATCCACATGGCTATTTTAGGGTCTAGAAAAATAGGTAGGAATCTCCCATAAATGGGAAGATTCAATTCCCCCAAATTTAGTAAGGTTTAGGTTTAGGTTTTAGGCATGTGCTTGTACTTTGCACATGGCAAGAAGTACCAACATGAGGGAGCAAGTGCTTCCCCCCTCACTCCCTTCCAACCGGCTCTCTCTCTGTCTCCCTCCCTCTCTCCCATGGCTCTCTCTCCCTCTCTCATCCACTTGTTATATCTCCCAACCAATTTTGTACTTATATTGACCTAAAGTACTATGGTGGGTGACCTTGGAAGGTGAAAGAATAAATAGCTAACGTACTTGGTCATGAATGAGGTGGTTGGAATGTAACACGGGATTTCGGGCGGTGAAACGGGTAGCCCTCGACAAGCACATGTTGTCTTGCAACTAAACCTCGCGAAATAAATAATTTAAAAAGATAATAATTAAATATTAAGGGAAAATAGGAAATAAAATAAAGGAAATTATTTTATTTAATTAAATATTTAAATGTAAAATCGGCCGAAAAATTACAGGTGGTTACAATACCAACCAAAATGATTTACTTTCTCTATTATTGGCCTTGGCCCCCGAGCTCTTCCATTTGCTGTTAAAATAAACTTCAAACAACATGAAAATAAGATAATTTTCAACAAACAATGACACCAGAGTTTGTGTAATATCTATAAGAATCCCCAAAGTCAAGGCCTCAAAGCTTCCATCAGCTGTGTAACATGTGTATCATGATGATTTCCTTGTTAACCATAAACATATGGAAATTAAACATAGCAACTCCAAAAAAAACTTAGTAGAAGGGTTTTCATATTTTTACTACACCTACAAAGCCACATTCTTAAATAGAAAACATTGCACAATGGACAGATCAGTAAACTATTCAGATGGAGCCAACAATATTCATGTTATAAATAAGCTAAAAAAAAAATTAGAGGCCAGATTGCAGACAACTGGACACAACTCATTTCATGAGATATATAACACTTTTGGTTCAGAATTTGTTTTGTATATGGTGTTCAAGTAACCAGCGTATGAGTAACTAGAGGCCCATTTCAAATTAAGGGAAAAAAGTGATACTCCCTCTGTCCATTTTTAAGTATGCTGCTCATAAATTCAATTTATTAAAAAATCATCAATATTACTTATTTTGAATCAACTTTTACCTCAAACTATACACATTTCATATCAATTTTTACCTCGACTTTCCAAAATTATCCTCCGCTTTTAACTCATTAACTCTTTTCCCATTAATTTTTTTAGAAGGGAAAAATAATAATTGTAAAAACTTTTATAAATACGCCTTTATTAAGGGACATCCCGAAATAGAATACTCAAAAGGGACGGAAGAAGTACCTTATAATCTTTTCAAGTAAAATGCAAAAAAACAAAAAAAACCCATAGGAGAAACATAAACCTTTCTAAATTAAAGAAAAGTTGCTAGAGGGCATTGAAATAAGTTTTATTTACCATTGATTTGGGTTTTCCTTAAACCTCCTGTCCATATCTACTCCACTTGTACCCGTCATTAAAGGGTAAATATAAATGAGAAAACATTGTAGCTTAGACAAAAAATCTAAAACTTAGGAGCGCTATACCAACTTTAGGAGAATAATAACGCAACAGATTGAAATTTAGTATGAACCAAATGATATTTCCGCTGCCTGGATGTGTACTCTAAGAGTTCGTTTTATTAAGCCTCGAAAAACGAAGGATCTGATTGATGATTGACATCGTTCATGTTCTAAGCCCTCGTACGTGGATCATCACTTGATTTAGACCAATATTTTACACCCGGACCGGTGAGCGAATCGGAAAAGGGACCAGGTGGATGGGTCACAGGTCGAACCGCTATCGAACCGTGATGTCATAATTATAATTAATACTCCTATATATTTATATAAATAAAATTACATATATACAGTGCATTTCTTATTCTCCAAAGTGAAAGAGGGGAATTTGGCTATTTTAACTTTGTCCCACATCGAGCAAATGAGACTTGAGGATTGTTTCAACAATAATGCTACGTACACATACCCCTCTCTCACACACGTGTCACTCTCTCATTCATCCGTCCCACCCCCTTCTCTCTCTCTTCCGTCCGTCCCTCCCTTCCTCCCCAGCACTTCTCTCTCTCTCTCTCTCTCATTTATTACTCCATTACTTTTCTCTCACTCCCCACTTTTCTCACATTTTTTACTTTTTAAAAATTAAAATGTTTATAACTTTTATTTTGCATATCTAATATTGAAAAAATATATATATTTAAAATCTACTCGACGATATCTATCAAACAAGACCAATATTGACTATGTAATTATTCAATATGGTATGTTTTTTAACGGTCTGACACTTACAAATGTGGGTAGTATTAACAAACCCACAAAATATTTCTACCGGTTTTCGGTATCCGATTGAGCTGATTTTTATGATGGTCTATTTATTTAAATTTCTAAACCTCTACGTAAAAAATCAGCTCAATCAGGTATTATTAGGGTATGCTTTTTAGCGACCTAACACTTAGAAGTTACAAATAATGGGTAAACTCCTAACATTACCCGAAGTATATATTCGTGTCACCCTATTAACATTACCCCTTATTTTTAAGTGTCAAGTCGCTAAAAAACATACCCTAAGGATATCCGACTGAGCTGATTTTTTACGTGGGGGTTTAGAATATTAAATAAATAGACCATCATAAAAATCAGCTCAATCAGATACCGAAAACCGGTAGAAATATTTTGTAGGTTTGTTAATACTACCCTCATTTGTAAGTGTCAGACCGTTAAAAAACAAACCATATTGAATAATTACATAGTCAATATTGGTTTTGTTTGATAGATATCGTCGAGTAGATTTTAAATATATATATTTTTTCAATATTAGATATGAAAAATAAAAGTTATAAATATTTTAATTTTTACGTAAAAAATGTGAGAAAATTAATGGAATAATAAATGAGAGAGAGAGAGAGAGAGAGAGACAAGTGCTGGGGAGGAAGGGAGGGACGGACGGTTTCAAGGATCTATAAAAGGTTAACACGGAAACTCCACTTACAGTACAACGTGGCGTGCGAGAACGGGATGGGAATTTGGCTATGTTAACCTTGTCCCACATCGAGCAAATGAGACTTTGAGGATTGTTTTCAAGGATCTATAAAAGGTTAACACGGAAGGACTTACACAACTACGTGGCGTGCGAGAACAGCACTACAGCTGTACTTGAGAGATGTAAATGCGGCCCACCTGATTGCTACACGAGTAGTTACAAGTTTAAAATAAGCGGTCCGGTCCGACTGACCCGCAGCCGGGTTTAATGGTTGACCGGTTAAACTGTTCTGGTCAATTCTCTCAAAATAAGCCGGTTTTGAAAAATGAACGTTTTTTTTTATGGAACCTAACCGTTGACTAGACCGGTTGACGGTCCTACCGGTTGAACCGGCTGATCCGGTCCGGTTTTTAAAACACTGATTTAGACATTGTTGTCAAGATTGTAACATATTTAATTTATTGAAGGTGGGATGATAGATTTGGCAGATTTTTTGCACACCACTACCCCTGCCCTGTGTGGGATTTTATACCCCTGCGTGGGTTGTCTATGATTTCATCTGTGCTTTATGTTTAGGATTCAGATGGGTTTTCCTTGAAATTCTCTACTACTAGATCTTGACTAGACTTTATGCCTGCACCTAGTGTCGGTTTGCCTTGACAAGTGTGTCTGAAGTCGGTCAGTCTGTTAGTGCTTGTAACCTTACTCATGTCATGATGCTAGCAGTTTTGGTTCATTTCTGTATATTGCGATGAAATATTTTTGCCTTCGGGCTTGTTAAATGAGAATATCTGACTGTTATCAAAGAATTAAAGGGTGGGATGATAAAATAAAGGCATAATTGGTGGAGCAAACCAAACATCAGGGGTTAGCGAGAAATCTTCAAATTCAGAATGTCAGATCCATTATTTGCCAACCAGCCAACTAGAGCCACGCTTGTTGGGAAGGATTTGGGCTTCATTCTGTACCCAGTCCAACAACAACCGAGCAACAATTTCAAGGACTGGATCATCCTGGCCCTTCCCCACCCATGCCGGGAAGAAGAATTGCAACGTGACGTTTACTAGAAAAATTAATTGGAATTTATGTTTGGAATATATCCCAGGCCGAGTTTATGATTCGGATCCATCAAAATTGGCTGGAAATGTTTATGCGGTACAGAAAAATTCAATGAATTATTTATACAGACGATTCTTTGTGTATAACGTGAAAAATTGAACAAGGACTTACGAATACAGCAAAATGAACTATACGAAAAGTATTAAAGTAGTGTAGTATTTTATTTGGAGGATGAAAGATAAAATATATTGCAACTTGTGATATGAAACCAAACTAGACCAGATATTCCACAGACAAAATCCATGTGACAAAAACCAAGAGGTTTCGATTTCTTTCGTGAAGAAACAAGCGACATGGATATGTATGGAATTATCTTTCAAAGTAGTGGGGAACACAATTTCTCTCTTATCCCTTTGAACTACTGTATCCACAGGAGTATGCATATCCAAATATAGATAGGATATGTTTTACAAGTGAATTCTATGAAAAACAAACTACTCAAGGAAAAAATAAAAGCCGGGCAAGATTCATTTTACTCTGGACTTGAATTTTGTTTGCGTATATATTATGTATACTCTCTCTATCCCATATTTGTTGTCCACTTACATTATTTGGGACGGAGGAAGTACTTGATTTTGTAGGAGAATCCAAAATGGAACGGGCATGTCACAAGAAATAATTTAGCTTCCGGGCACGTTTTGGCCAATTTTCTTTATTGGTTTTCTTGCTATCCAACTGACCAAATTTTTTTCAGTCAAACGTTAGAAGAATCTATTTTTACCCGCAATATCACAGTACAATAGGAATCATATTCCTCTCCATAGAATCAGATTTCGCAATCTTACAGTACTTAAAACTACTACAGAACTACTAGACCAAGTGCCTGGTTCTAACCACACAACCACTACACAACCATTGATCTGTTTGCGTCTTGAGTATCTGTAAGAGAGCTTGAGGCTCACGTCTAGACGATGGATATAGCTCTCTTATTTTGGTGCTTTGTTCTTTATCCTTTATCCTTTGTTGTCTAGGTTGTTTTACTAGAATTTTTATTATTGCATTTTGAATGGAGCCTTTTGTAACTTTGTAAGTGCTGATGGGCTTTATTGAATGTGAATATTTTCTTCTTATAAAAAAAAAATAAGTGTCTGGTTCCTATTGAGCAAATTGACATATGTCTAAAGGTGAACTTGTAAACATAACATTAATTGGGCTATTGACCAAATTGATATATGTCTAAAGGCAGGGGATAGAGGGAGACCAATAGGTGCGGTAGCCCTTGGAACATCTCCAATGTACCTTTCATTTGAGAGGATCATTTTTGGAGGAAATACCATTCCAACCCATCCTCCAATTGAGAGGATCAAGTTTGGTATTCCAAATTTGGAGGATGGAGAAAAAAATGGAGGATCTCCTCCATTTACCTATTCACCCTTTCCAAATCCCATTTTGTTCATCAAATTGGTTTTGATACCATTTTTTTTTTATAAAATTGGTACCAATCAAAAGATATTTACAATACCCTTCAAATTAAGATCAATATTGAGTATTTTTTTAGTAAAGTAAAAAAATTGAGAATTTGAATTTTTTAGGGAAAGTGGTGAAGTTTGATATTTGGGGTGAGTTTTTAAAGAAATAGAGGTAGAGATAGAGTATTGAGTTGGAGTTACATTTCCTCCAAAATCACTTTTGTAATAAAATACTCCAAAAATGATGCTCTTACAAGAGAAGAAAATAACTCTAGTATGATATAGGAAAAAAAAAATATTCCTATGAAATATATATAGGCTCGCTCGCCTGTACAATGTATTTTGAAAAAAAAAATTATTCATACGTAGTAAAATTCTCGGCTTCGTCTAGTGAAAAGGTGAACTTGAAAACATAGTAACATTAATTGCGCAAATGTAATCAATCAGAGAGGGAATTAAGGGGCCGAATGTGGTGGTGAATTGACGGAAATTACAAGAAAGGGAAGTTGGAAACAAACATCATCATAAGATATTTGAAGTTTTCTAGTGATGGAAGAAATCAGCTGGCCCCACCTTTGCCCTGTATATTTGTCTTGGAAAAGGGATCAGCATTTATTTTATTTTTTTTGATCTTAGATCGGCATTTAATTAGGCATTGCGAAATTCTGAGTCCAGGAATAAGGCAACATGTTCACCGCGAACCAGCAAAAATAGTATTGTTAAATAGGAGTACTAGTCATCTTTATAACTTCAACCCTATGATTAATTTGTGTTGATTTTGAAGTTTTGAAAGGAAAAACAAAAATCCGACCAATTTCTTACTATCAACATTTAGAGTTAATATTGGGTACGACATTAACGGGGCTCTCACATTGGTGTCTTGTGTTCTTGCTTCTTTGATTGATATCTTGTCAAGTGAGTTTTTGGAGTTTGGAGCATATTTTGCCAGACTTCTATTCATAATCGTACAAGCAAAAAATAGGTTGTGAAAATTGGGCATCTCAACGCAATAGCAGTGAAAATCAAATTCAAGCATCACATTGGGCATAGAAGTAGCAAAGTTATGTGGAGGCGACTGCGGTAAATTAATCTAGACTTTTGAAACTAGAAGTTGTTTGGGTGACAAATTTTATCCTTTTCACATTCTCTTTTTCCCTTTTGCCTGTTTGGGCGACAGACACCAAAATCTCATTCTTGAGAACTCATTCTCCATTTTTGATATTCCAAGCCAAAAGTAAAAAAGAGCGCCAAAGCTCCTTTTTTGGACTTCCAAATTTAAATTTTGATCCCAAAATTCTATGCCTATATAATGGCAAAAAAAGAGAAGATACATATAATCCAACGCGGGCAAAATTGAATTTGTTCTAATGTTAGGATGAAAACATAATCATACGAGATGAAAACATAACTTCTATGAGTAGTAAGCCGAAGGACTAATATCGAAGTACACCTTAAAATAAAGTCCCCGATAATAATTCTAACTCGACATGGGAAAACCAAAAAACTCTTTGGCACATTTGAAAGAAAAATAATGAATTGGGATCAAAATTTTACAAAAAGTCTACGTATCAAACGGCAATAATTTGACCGATATCCTTCAAGTTACTGTCAAGCAGATGCTAGGTGGGGGTCCATTACTTTCACAGACGCTCCACATGTTTACCATCAATAAAACCGTTACTCAACAAACCTCATTTATCAAACAAGTGAGATACCCAACCGACCCTCATAAAAACCCTAACCCAACTTCCACCACCATCTCCCAGCTAGGGCCGCAAACAAGTGAAATTGGGAATCTTATAGTGCGGTGTCGCACTACAGAGTTGTAGTGCATTATTCGAACTGTTGATCGCACAATCAACGGCTCAGATTTCATCTCGGTACTTTCATGATTCGAACTGTTCATTGCCGAGCTGAAATCTGAGTCAGAGATCAATGGCTCGGGTGCCACACTACGGAATTCCCCGGATCCCAAATGAAGGAACCAGAACATAAGTTTAAATAGAACACGAGCTTGTTTACAAGCCTTAACGAGTCAAAATATATATTAGATATTTATGCATTCATACAGGTGTAGAACTTCATTACAAATTAAATTTAATACATAACTAAGCATATACATATATAAAATAAAAAAATCATATTAAAATTTAAGTTTATAGTACATTTAAAAGTTTACACATGGACAAGGTGTACAATTTTGATGGACAAAGGGGGTGCTGCGCAGCGTGCTGTGCGGTACTTGGCACCGCCGCGCCGGTGTCGGTCCAATGATCGGAGACGTCCACCGCGTAGAGCTCGTCGAGTACTATAAGTGCACTAAAAATGAACTCGATCGGACATCGATAAGTACGTGATCGGAGCATATATAACTT
This sequence comes from Gaultheria prostrata, assembly GCA_036023075.1. Taxonomy (NCBI): domain Eukaryota; kingdom Viridiplantae; phylum Streptophyta; class Magnoliopsida; order Ericales; family Ericaceae; genus Gaultheria; species Gaultheria prostrata. The sequence continues at coordinate 12,760 of JAXBDA010002927.1, read as the reverse complement.
GAAAAAAATTGGAACATATATGACTTGAAACACTGGATGAAAACTATTAAACCCATTTTTTTCAAGTTATTTGTTTTCCGCTTACGCACTTAACGATATTTGATCAAGTTGAATTTTGGTAGACTTGTAGTACTCGACGAGTTCTACGCAATGGACGTCTCCGATCATCGGACCGACACCGGCGCGGCGGCGCCAAGTGCCGCACAGCATGCTGCGCAGCACCCCCCTCCGTCCAATTTTGATGTACATGTAAAAGTTTGAACATACTCAAGCTTATATATGATATTTTTATGAAATAAACTTATATACTCTAGGTTCGTGAGATTAATCGAAACAAAATTGTCAAGTTTAGGTTCGACTCATTTACTAAACGGCTCTAAAATAGAAGTTAGGTATAATTCATTTAGTACTCGAATCGAACTCCAATGTTTTTTAACCGAGTCGAGCCTCCAACATTTTACAAACGACTCGGTTTATTTGCAACCCACCCCCACCCAATCTACCCAAATCCCAAAACCCGACCCATTAAAACCCCAGTCAAAACCCCAATGAAACCAGTCAAACCCTGTTGTCATCGGTATCTCAACTCTATCCACTCACAGTCACCCACGTGTCTGCCATACGCTGGCCCACTCCAGCGAATCCAATGAGCGATTTTTCTCCTTATAAAAAGAACCAAAACGGTTCCCCCCATTTCATAAACCAGCAAGCAAAAAGCAGAGTGAGAAAAATGGCGCCCAATGCTCGCATTTCTCTTGCCCAATTTCCGGCGAGATTACCGCCATTCCTCCTCATTCTGCTTCTCTCTCTGAGCTCCTCCTCCGTCTTCGGCCACGACTATTCCGACGCACTCCGGAAGAGCATTCTCTTCTTCGAAGGCCAGCGATCCGGCCCCCTCCCACCCGACCAACGCGTCCGTTGGCGCCGAGACTCAGCCTTGCACGACGGAGCCACCGCCGGGGTAAATCCCCAATCCACCACATAATGTGGGCCAATCAAACTACAGCTAGGCTAATTTACACTAACTTTTTTTAACCTCTGTTTTGAATAGGTGGATTTAAGTGGTGGCTACTACGACGCCGGAGACAACATAAAGTTCGGTTTTCCGATGGCGTTCACGGCGACGCTGCTGTCGTGGAGCATAATAGACTTCGGGAGGAACATGGGGCCGGAGTTAAAGAACGCCGTGAAGGCCGTTAAGTGGTCGACGGACTATTTGCTGAAGGCGACAGCGGTGCCGGGTGTGGTTTTTGTCCAGGTGGGCGACCCGATTTCGGATCACAACTGTTGGGAGAGACCCGAGGATATGGATACGCTGCGGACGGTGTACAGGATTGATAGGGACCACCCGGGGTCCGACGTGGCAGGGGAGACTGCGGCTGCATTGGCCGCTGCTTCCATTGTGTTCAGATCACGTGACCCTGGTTACTCTCGCCTTCTCCTCGATCGTGCCGTTAAGGTATTCGTCACACAATGTCTGTCTCTCTGTCTTGCTAGTACACCGCCATCTCGTTGCATTTATTGTTTGTCGCTGATGCATGTATACATTCACAATACGTACATGTAAGCGAGTGCATGACTGCATGGGCATGTTATGGGTAATAATGTAATACCGCAATAACCCACCTTTTATGGCCCGACATGTGATTGAGAGAAATCGAAATAGTGAAAAGTGATGGCTTTTTCTTATATTAATTTTGAACATTAATTTGTTAAGGCTACATTGAAGCTTACATCCTTTTTAATAGAGGGAGGTGAACCCATGGGCCATGCATCTATTTAGACTTTTGGAGGTTCCCGTCCAGCTGTGAAAAGAGAATTTAAAATGAACGTAAACTTGTATGTGTGCATATGAGTTTTGTTGTACTACACTTTTGGAATACTAGCAGCACTGCATAAGTCAAAATTTACACAAACTCCCTCGAAAACGCCCAAGTTTCTTCACATGTGAGTATGTGACACTTTTTGTGATTTGTAGTGGAGCTATGTATGCATGTGGACTTTTGGAGTCATGTGTAAATATACAAGAAAAAGAAAATGTATCGAATGTGACGGATTAAAAAGTACTATCCAATGGAGCATGCTACTGACGTGACTTTTACGATCAGAGCCGGTTTCTGAGCTAAAGCGAGCGTTGCGGCTAATTTAAGCTCTAAAAAAACTACTACGAATTTCAAGAGCCTCCCATATTTTAGTACCCTAGGTATCTTTTATAATAAATAAAAAAATGTACGTCATATATAAGGCAATTTCAAATCAAAAAATTTCAACTTCACAAAGGCCTACTTACACTTTGTTCATACAGATTTTGAAAAAGGCTTTTTTTTTTATTACCCCTAGGTGGTTGCATAAATATAAGAGGATGCAGGACAGCAGCAGTTATTGAGGTGGGAAATCAGTTGGGGTTTAATTTGCTTTTTCACCTGAGTAATGACGTTGTTTGGTGTGATAATCACACCGTGATGCATCGTTCTTCACTTGAGGCTTAGTTTTTCATTTGATAAAATGAGTTGATTTTAGCAAATAATTTTCTCATTTTCTAAAATCAACTCATTGATTTTATGAAATTCTCGTTTTATCAAATGGAAACTTAACCTTAATAATACTACAGTTAAAACATGCTTTCCTAACATTCTAGCGTAAAAAGTGGGGCTTTATACATAGTACATAGGTGTATTTATAGGTACACAGTATTCTACTATATACTGCACGTACGTACGTTAATTGACCGTTGTGTGAAACGGTCATGTGCTTTGGCAGGTCTTCGAGTTTGCTGACAGGCATCGCGGCGCGTACAGCAACAGCCTCCGCTATGGTGTTTGCCCTTTTTACTGCGACAACAACGGTTACCAGGTTTCACTTCATTTCTCCCAATTTTATAGCCTCTCATTTTATTCTAACGGAATAAAAACTTTGCTATCTCTTTCAAATGAACAATGCTATATGTACCGACCAAAGGGGACCAACCACATACCGATAACACCGGTGACCCCGTGTGGGTCCCAAACGGCCAATCCGAGCTGTTCATCGTGCTCAGAATCAAAATCCGAGTGGGTCTTCGTGGGATTCGAGACCATCGGACGGCTGTAAGTGCTCGATCTAAAATCACCTCATTTCGTGCAAAAGTGTTTGCACGAAAGTGTTTTGAATTTGGATCGAGCACTTACAGCCGTTCGATGGCCTCGATTCCCGCATAGACCCACTCGGATTTTGATTCTGAGCACGATGAACGGCTCAGATTGGCCGTTTGGGACCCACATGAGGGTCTCCAGCGCCGTCGGTACGTGGTTAGTCCCCGTTTGGTCGGTACCCATATATTTACCGCTTTCTAATGGTAATGAATTTTTATAGTGTACATGGATTTACTTGATAGATCTCGATTAGTTATATTAGATAATATTTTCAGAATCACACAAAACTCTATATATTACGAGATATAAACTATTGAAAAGTCACGCAAAATCCAAAAAATGACTATTAAATTGGGACGTAGGGAGTAAAAAGCAAAGTAATTTGATCATCTCTAGTCCCTTTGATGATCATGACCGTTGATATTTTTTTACATCGTTAAGAATATTAGGCATGACAAAAATCAGGATAATCGAAATGTCATTTAATTTGTTTTCATTTTATGCTGTGTTACAATATTTTCCAAACTCGTTTTTCAAAATATATTTATCTTTAAGAAAATGAATTAAACAACATCCAATTAAACATAAATTTTGACAACAGCAGCAAGAGACAAACCACAGCGGTTAATTTTCTTTGATTTTAACAATAGCGTGTGACATAACGGCGTAGGATGAGTTGCTTTGGGGAGCGGCGTGGTTGCACAAGGCATCGAGGAGGCGCGAGTACAGAGAATACATAGTGAATAACGAGGTGGTTTTGAGAGCAGGGGAGACTATCAATGAATTCGGTTGGGATAACAAGCACGCCGGGATTAATGTTCTCATTTCCAAGGTTAGCTCACTCCCCCACCTTAATCCTTTACTCAATTAGTATATTAAAACCCGGGATAATGGAACCTTTGTTTTACTTTTTCTTTCCCCATTAATCCTTGCCGTGTCTGTTTGTCTCTGCCAGTACTAAATTTATCCTTGTCTCTCCACTTGAGCTGTACATTCTTCTCGTCCTTGTTTAATTTGTTTATTTTTGGATTATTTGATTCATTTATATTCTGGTAGAATAGAGTATTATCTTCGAACCACATGGTACGGAATGGATGCTTCAATATGGATACATACTCATTATTTTGAAAAGCGGAGGCCCCACCATGATATGGGTCCCACGAAGGATGGGCTCTCAATGCTTTTGCAAGGAAAATTGTCAAAAATCACAGAGTAAATAGTCTGCAAAGAATTGATTATACTTGCATGTGATTCCGGTTTAGCCTTTTGTGGTACTTCCTCCTGTGAGCACTTTTGCTTTCTTGACATAATTACAATAATAATACACTTTTACGGATACTAATGTATTTTCTTTTGGATGTTGATGTAACATTTACATATTATCATCCCTTAAGGGCGGAGTTTAGCATTTTCCAAATTATAATGGGCAATTTTGGAAATCTATTTAATCGGATAATTGCCTCTAGTTTCTAGGGTATTTATTTTTCCAAAATTATTACTACACTGTACTCCTCTATGAATAGGGAAATTTATTTTTCCCAAATTATGAAAATGATGGTGCCCAAAACCATGTGGGCCCCCAGAATCAGTGAGTTGTTCTGCAAAATGCATGTGCAAAAAGGCATGGTGCGACAATTCTTGCCATACTCAGCCGAGTATTATTTCAGCTTATTACTTTTGTTGAAAGGCAAAAGCTGGAAATCACCTAATGGGTGGTCCACGGTGTAAGCAACGCGCGTTTAGATTGTAGTACTCCAACTACTACTTCAGAGGGCTGATAACTTTAAAGCCATCTGGTACCATTGGTACGGTGGCCATAGATATCGGAGTTTCTCCTCTATATTTTTTTGATCTTGCTAACGTATGTTCATTGGGTACACGATAAGTATACAACCAAACAAAAAAATACACACTCGAATACACATTTTATACTTTCACATACTCCTATATATTTTTCACATATTTCAATATATTTTTTCAACCTTAACATGTGCCTATTGGACACAACATTTTCTTTTCTTTTTTTCTCTTCACTTTATTAATACTCTCTGAGTCTGAAATTATTTGGATTCCCACAATTTTTAGTTGTTACTTCCTCCGTTCGGATTTTTTGGTCCACAAATATATTTTTTCAAATTCAAAAATATTTATCCATTTTCAAAAGTCAAAAGATAAAATGCACAAAAAGTATTGGAAAATAGGAAATGAACAAACACAAAAAGTAATGAAAAAAAAATTGAAATTCCAAAACGGACCAACAAATCGGGATAGAAGGAGTAAAATACATTACAGACTGAAATATATTAACCGAGTAAAAAGTTACATTGGAATCCACATGACCAACAATTTGGGAAGGAGTGAGTAATTTCTTTTTCGCCTTTTTCACCAACACGGATCATGTTTCCATACATTCCAAAAAATATGGAACCTGTCTCAAAATTATAGTTCACCCCCCAAAAAATATGTTCAATTCGTGAACAAAGTAAAGTACTTCAGTCTATTTTAGTTATCTCTAAAAGTTTTCACGATTTCGCCATCTGTGTTTTTTTGTCTTTAATGTTTTTTTATTCAATTTTTTTTATTTTTTTTTACTTTTTTGATGCATATTGCGCAACTCTATTCAAAAAGTAAAAAAGATTGTCAAAAAGTACTCTTTTGAGTGTTTGTTAGATTTAAAAAAAGAATAACCAACTGGGGTTAGCTCAGTTGGCCAGAGCTCTTGCATCTCACTAAGAGGTCAGGAGTTCGAATCTCCCAGCCTGCGTGCAGGGGCTTTGTTTCTTTCTTTGTTTCTACCCTTTAACGGGCTTATTTCTTGTATTGGTTAAGTTGTTGGGCTTGAGTTGTCTCGTGGACTCTCGCAATTCATGTAGTGTCCCGGTTTGGTACTTTATACTTCATATGTGATGTAATTGATCTCTCTTCTATCGATTGACAAAAAAAAAAAAGATTTAAAAAAAGAATTAAAATGGGACTCATTCAAATGTTTTGTTCCTTCCTCTCTCTTCCCTTTCTCCATTTCTCTCTCTTCATGGGCTTTCTGAGAGAAACCTGCCACTCTCTCATTCTCTCTCTTCTTCCTCTCCCCCTCTCTCTCTCTCTTCTCCCTTGTTTGCTGCGGTACAAGCCAAAGGTAGCGTGGCTTTAACTTCCGACACAAAAGTGAACCCAAACAAACCACTCTAAAGTGATCAAATGGAGCAACAAAATGCACAAAAAATACCCTAACTGTTTTTTGTCCTAAAAATCTGACACTAAAGTGGCTTAAAAACCTCAAATGTAGATTGTGTATGATTTCATGACAGGAAGTGTTGATGGGAAGAGCAGATGATCTGAGATCCTTTCAAAACAACGCGGATGGCTTCATTTGTTCTATATTACCCGGGATTTCTCATGCTCAAGTTCAATACTCTCCAGGTACGTACTTTCTTATCGAATCATACACAATCTTCATTTCACCATATATATCGAACATAATTTATCTATAATTAGGCTTTCAAACGGGCTCAAACTATTAGAGAAAAGCAAGCAAAACAGAGATATTCGTTTACGTAATGTTTTCGTTTTATTAAATGAAACTTTTTATCTTTGTGAAATTCCTGATTTGGGAAAAAGGTGGACTGATATTCAAAGCTGGAGGGAGTAACATGCAGCATGTAACATCTCTGTCATTCCTACTACTGGCCTATTCTAATTACCTGAGCCACTCCAACCATATCGTGCCATGTGACGGCAGATCTGCTTCCCCTGCTCTCCTCAAACAACTCGCTAAACATCAGGTAACTTTCTTCTCCCACCCTTGAAAAATCCCGGGACCATCAATAGAATCAGACAAAATCAACGGCTACAAATCCATCTCTTTTGTCTCCTAAAGAGATGGACCACAGGTGTAATGCCTTGGCTTATATGGAATCCCCTACACTTGTGCCATGTATTAGAAAAAAATTTGATGATGATTGAAGTATAGAACAATATAGTATGACAACATCACAAAGTTATCTTGGTGGACAGTGGGCAGACCTAAGCCCACAAAAAATTACAAATTTGAACTATATACTGACAGAATGACCAGTAAATAATTCTTGAAAAAACTAGATAGGGTTTTGATCTTGTCTCCGACGATGTTCCCCCCGGGGCGGAAGGTACCGCAATTCTATTCCTTTCTTTTGTCGTTTTATGACGAGATCAGGTGGATTGGGTCATTTCTTGTTCCTATCTTTTCAATTCGAGTAATGCTACGCTTACACCCTTTGGGTTACACACTGAGTTACACCCTATCCGGATGTCCGACACGTGTAGGAGAGAGAGAAAGTCAGGGAGAGAGAGGGGACACATGTCAGACATCTGGGTATGGTGTAACCAGTGTGTAACCCAAAGGGTGGTAAGCATAACATTAATGTTTCATTCTGTCTTCATTCGTGTTCATCTTCGTCGGAAAGAATTTTGTATGCGTCTGGAAAAAACCCAGGGATTATCAAAACAAGTTGGGGGCTAAAAAATACTCCCTCTGTCACTTTTTAAATGTGTGCTTTGGGAAACGTGTATTTTTTAGGACGTAAAAAAATAAATTTTTAAAATTTTTTTGCACCAAATTAAAGTACTCTTTGAGCACTTTAATACTTTAATTTGGTGTAAAGAGAGACATAAAATTGTATAGAAAAATATATTTTTTAGGGGTTTAAAAATGCACGTATTCTCATAGTAGACATTTAAAAAGGGACGGAAGGAGTAGTGATATACAATGTTTTATAGAAAAAAAATATAACGATTATTGTATGTTGGTCTTATCTTAGATTACCAAGACAGCAGTACTTTCAATTTGTCATGAATAAAATTTGACGTTTGATTTTTGTGGGGCCTACAGGTGGACTACATTCTAGGTGATAATCCAATGAGGATGTCCTACATGGTAGGATACGGTGAACGCTACCCAAGGAGGATACACCACAGGGGCAGCTCACTTCCATCAGTACAGGCCCACCCGGCCCACATTGGGTGCAAGGCAGGGTCTCTATATTTCCTAACTATAAATCCAAACCCCAATATATTAGTTGGAGCCGTCGTGGGTGGGCCCAACATCACCGATTCCTTCCCGGACTCGAGGCCTTACTTCCAGGAGTCCGAGCCCACAACGTACATTAACGCGCCGTTGGTGGGCCTCTTGGCATTCTTTTCAGCGCACAGTTGATTCCTACGGAGAAAGAATTTCTGTAGAAGAGGATTATGTAATAGTGGTGCGCTAAGGTCACCCTACTTATATTAGTATTTTGTTAAGAATTAAAATTCGCATTGTAGCCAATCAAGTAAAGGAAAATATTCGAGTAAGTGTAATTTCTTGTTTCCTACCTTTTGTTAAAGATTTTGTATCTATGTACCTACAAGTATGAATGAATGAGAAGTGAAAGGCTAGTATGGCTGTATTGCAGCCTTATTTTTTTATCAATTTGTAATAAACAAGCCTGATCAAGAAAAATAATTGTAATAATATAAATAAGTTAAAAACCGGATTGTCCGATTTTTCAAAAACAAAAAAAAGGGATGAATCGATTATCTTTTTGTTATAAGTCTATTTGTTGGCACAATTACATTTCTATTGCAAAACAAAGCAGAATCAATAGAGAAAAAATTGGAGATGGGAATTACACAATTTAGAATATAAATAGGCAATCACAAAGTAATGGCATGAAATCTCCTCCACAAGCGAAGCGGTTCAGATGAAGGGGGAGTTGTAAGAACTTCATATTACGGTAGACCCAAAAAAATTTAATTCTAGATAAAAATTTCTAAGATGATCTGATCACTTCCGTTGAGATCAAGTCACTGTTTTGAGTTATATAATGGGTTTTAATTTTCTTTTCTCATGGGATGAAGTGAGTTAAGAATCATTATTTGGTTCGGTACAAACTACAAAGTTTTAGGCACTTGGGTGCTCATATTATTTCTAAAGTGATTGAGTAGATCAATTGAACTTTTAAAATTTGTTATATTTGGTTTTGTGATGTGAAGGTGATGCCAGTACCGTAACTAAGGAAGAGTAGACAGGGAGTGGGGAAATATTGTCAAACGGGCAAGATTTGCTTTATCAGTTAGGGCAGTAATTTCCACACTCGCCTATTTCTCAATTCTCTCTCTTTTTTTTCAGTCTCTATTGATGTGAATGTACCATGTTTCATACTACTCTTTCACTTGTTCACTTTTTCATATGTATGTACTCTTTCATAAGTACATAACAGTATCAGCCAGGAGGCGACATCGTCGGGAAGAACACCACTACCAGCCGCCGGAACTCCGCCACGCCATAAGACCAAAACCGGTAACACCCAAGGATGGAAACAGCGGGAGCACCGAAAACAACACCATCGCCGCACACAGCAACTCGAAGCCAAGCCCTTGGATTGACTCCACGACTCCCATGCCCGCTCCAACCTCCCGCAAAAAACCCGCGACGGAGAGGCTGAATACAAGGCCAGAATGGCGGGTCAGAGAAGGGAAGAAGATCGAGTCCCGCGGGTGACGATGGAGGGCCACCCAGTGGCGAAACTAGTGGAGGAGTAGCTGTGAAGGAGAAGATGAGTCGTGAGAAAGGGAGGGAGAGAGAGAGACGCGGCGGCGCCTGCTCAGCCTGAGGAAGTCCAGATTTGGGGGTTGAATAGGACGCCAATTTAAAAATTAAACTAAATTAGAGATAATTATCACCCAATCTCCATCTGAATAACCACAATTCAATATGCTCAAAATAAAGCAAAAATTAAATTACTGAGACAAGACACGAGAGATACGTGGAAACTACTTAGACCCTAATACCCTAAGCATAAAACCAAGGTCTTATACTACAATTTTATATCACAAATCAAAAGGATTACAAATGTTAACAATTTAGGAATTACCCACAGCTTCAAGTGACACCTAAATCCAACCCTTGATGTAGTACCCCGTACTTCCTCTTTGATTCTGTGAACTCCTCAAGCAACCACGTCATGATCTCCGAAGCAAATCGGCACTGGACTCATCCGGCTCATGTAGTAACAAAGGCAACACAACATGATATGAAAAACATGATTTTTGTGAAGGTCTTTTGAAATAAAAGAATCAATCTAGGACATATGCATGGTGAACAAAAGCATAGCTGTAGATTGACAAGGAAAAATGATCAAATGAAGTTTTGATCATCAATTATGCATTAAGAACATTAGCGGTTGTGTAAAAATGTTTCTCTCTCTCTCTCTCTCTATATATATATATATATTCTAATGATGCAAAGTGGTGCATCAAAAAGTGGTCACACCTTTTTGGTTTAACTCCAAGGGTCACATATGTTCACATATGAAACATGTTTAACTTTTTTTAAATTAAAAACAAAATACTTGCACTCCTTGCCGATTATACGAAGAAATGTATTTCCTAGAATGGCAAGCACTTCTCCACTAGACAGACGGCAATCAATAAGTGGAGACGGCAATCAATTGAAAAGTTGGCGTGGCGCTCTGTTCGATTGGGGTTTCAAAAACCCGGTTCTCTCTTTTTGGGTGGGGCCCCACATATGGGGCTCAGTAACTTTCTCTCCTCCTCATTTTTAGAAATGTTACACTAATTCATATCTTGTGTGAGATGAGTTTGTGGGGCCCACTTCAAAGACTCATACAAATGATCCAAGATGTACATTAGTTTTAAAATTATTTTTTGAGTCATTCAGAAAAAAATTAGGTCAATCGTATAATTTTAAGTACTTGATCCAGCTGTCTAACTTTCTTTCAAACTTCTGTCAAAATTTAGGATCCTAAATTGTGAATGAATAATTAGAAGACGGATCAACCACTTATAATTTTTTGAATGAGCTGATTTTGGAGGAGTGACTCAAAAAATTATTTAAAAAATTAATGATTGGCGCGGATCATTTGTTGGGATCAAAAGTGGGCTCCACGGACTCATCTTGCACAAGATATGAACTAGTGTAACATCTCTATCTCTAAAAATGGGGAAGAGAGAGAAAATTAGTGAGCCCCATATATGGGGCCCCACCCAAAAAGAGAGAACCGGGTTTTTGAAACCCAATCAAACAGGGTGGCGCGTCTTTTTACTGGTTTCAGTATGTCAAGCATTGTGGCTCTAGCACCTATAGTCGTAGGGACCAGCGGTTGACAACAAATAAGTGCCACAGCACCCATCCAAACTAGCGTCATAACTCCGCAACATGTCATGTGACTTTTTAAAATGTTGCAATCCGAACTCAGCGAACATGTCGTGACTTTTTATCAAGTTGCAACCCGAATGGACAGTAAATTACCGTTGTAAGATCAACCGCCAAAGTCGTTAACGGATATAAGAGACAGTAATCACAATTGGCAATCCTTAATACACAAACTCAGAAAATAACAATCAGAACGAAAAGAAGCGCAAAGGCATTATGAATGATCAAAGATAGCATACTACTATATGAGAGCAGCAGCCAAGGGGTTTGCATGTTATCTATCTTTATCCGTTAACCAATTCCAAATACATCCAATATTTGTATAATTAATTAAAAAAATGCTATTTGTCAAAAATCACAGAATAATCAAACTTCAGAAAACCCACTTTCCCTCATACTTACTTAACAGGAGAGTTCAAAGTTCAAACTTCATTTGGTTAATCTGTTTGCTACGGTTTTCCATACGAAATTATTTGGTTGAAGTCTTTCATTCGTTAATCTCATAAACAAAACACGTTTTGTTCTCCAGTCGGCAAATGGTATTCGGTTCGTTCCGATTCCTTCTCGGAACAGCCATGATAAAAAAAAAAAAATGGAAGGATGCAAATTTTCATAAATAATTGAACCGGCTGACTAAATATCCGGCTTGCACCGGTACGGAAACAGTGAAGGCATAACGGTGAAAAGTCTACGAGATGTTCGTGTAATGATCACGCACATGTGTCATTCAATAATATACAAGCACAGATACTAACATACATCATCTCATGGTAGAACCAAGGTTTTAAATCTCGGTATCGGTCGCGGTATCGATCGCGATATCGGTATCGGGACATATCGGCGATATGTCGTGGGAATCGGTTGTTTCGGCCGTGAATTTTTTAAAATTATTAGCAATATGTAGAAAACTTGAATTATTTTTTTTTGCGTAATTTAGCTTGAAATTAAAAGGGGTTAAGCGAATGTACAACCTACAAGGGGCATACCCCAGGGAGGACAAAACAAAATAAAGAAAAGAAAAAAATTGCGTACTCCCCGACACAACCCGTCGGGGTGGGAAATATGAAAACCAGCAAATCCCGTTGGAATAGGGAAACATATGTTTAAGACAAAATTATCAAATTTTTGAGCCGTGGCCCACATCAGCTTTAAATCTGCACGCCATTGCAATACTGTATTTGTATTTTATTTTTTTTGGTAAATTTACTTGAAATTAAAAGAGGTTAAGCGAATGTACAGCCTACAAGGTGTTGTAAAACGCACGCTATGAACGCGATAAAGTAATGAGAAAACGAACCAAACCAACAAGCAATTACACGACACAGAGATTTACGTGGTTCCCCCAAGATTGAGGTACGTCCACGGGCGAGGAGAGAGAGAGTTCACTAACAATGGTGAAGAAGAGATACAAAGAGCCGGCTATGTTCCGTAACTCTAGAGA
>JAXBDA010002926.1:0-38413 GCA_036023075.1 Gaultheria prostrata | reverse complement strand
CCCCACCCTCCCCACCTTCCTCCTCCCTCTCCTCCTCTCCCTCCTCTCCCCTTCCCTCTCTACCAACTCTGAAGGTACAAACACCATTCAAACCTCCACCATCTACTTCTCTGTTTTTTTTCTTCCTAATTTTAGGGCCTTTTCGACTCAAATTTCCCAATTTCTTTATCTTTTTCTAGCTAATAATCTTCCTACTTATACCCCTTTGTTTCTCTGTTTCTTGATTTTCAGGAAATGCTTTGCACGCTTTGAGAAGCAGACTCACTGACCCCACCCATGTGTTACAGAGCTGGGACCCAACTCTTGTCAATCCTTGCACTTGGTTCCATGTTACCTGTGATCATGACAGTCATGTCATCCGTCTGTAAGATCCTCTCTCTCTTCATCACTTTCTCTCTCTAGATTTGTGCTTGTTACTGTAATTTCTGATTTTTTTTTTTTTTTGTTCATATTTTGAATTTCAGGGACTTGGGCAATTCTAATATTTCTGGGTCTTTGGGTCCAGAGCTTGGAGAACTCAAGCACCTTCAATACTTGTATATACCCCCAAACCCTTTTCTCAATTGTTAAATTTTATCCTTGAATTTTTGTTTTTAGTGGGTTTCCTAATAGATCTGAGGAAAATTGAAATTAATTGTAAATATTTGAATTTTGGGATATATGTGTTGTCCCAATCTTGTCATTAAATAAGTTTTGAATACGAGATTTTGGTTTTTTTAATTGTATGATTTTCTTGAATTTCAACTGACCAATTGACATCCCCAAAAGAAAAAAAAAAAGTTGACCAATTCGCCTAAAAGGATGAATCTTTTGTTTGATGGATTGCAGGGAGCTTTACAGGAATAACATAGGAGGGAAGATCCCAAAGGAATTGGGTAATCTGGAAAGCCTAATTAGCTTGGATTTGTATGGAAACAGATTTGAAGGAGATATCCCAAAGTCTTTTGCTAATTTGAAGTCTATTAGATTCCTGTAAGCATATATCAGTTTTTGCTGTTATTATCCATAACTTTAGCGTCACATCTAGTTAGTCGAGATGTGCGCTTTAGTCGAGATGCACGCAAGCACGCCTGGACATCCGGTTATCAAAAAAAAAAAAAAAAAACTTTAGTGCTACAAAATCTTAAACATCTTGATTATCCCCTTCTTGGAAACTAATTTCACTGTTAATTTGTTTGTATACAGACGGCTGAACAACAACAAGCTAACAGGGTCAATTCCCAGGGAACTCACAAAACTCTCTAGCCTTAAAATTTTGTAAGTATATTGGGAAGATAGTTATACTTTGTCATCGGTTGAGTTCTTCTATTGCTAGTGTTACTTGGTTTTTATGCTTATAGTATTTCTATATAATGTATTGGAAATTTGAACGCTGCAGCGATGTTTCTAACAACGAACTCTGTGGAACGATCCCCGTTGACGGCCCCTTCGGAAGCTTTCCAATGGAAAGGTATATTAAGTTCCCCACTTCTTTCCCTTGTGGTGATTCATCTCTTGCTATAAGCCGTTGGCAGATTTTATGACATCTCTCACACTATATAGTAAATAGATACGAAGACAATGCCTGGTGAAAAACTAGAAAGTTTCTATCGTTTCTACTCGTTTCGTGAGTGCTGGATTTAGTTACTCAGAAGATGATTGTCACATTCCATTAGTGAGGCATTGACAATGGCCTTCGGCCAAATAATTAAAACTGGCAAAATCGAGGTTTTTGGAGATGGGTGTGCGGATTACCGAGTTGTTATTTATTCCAACATTTGTAGTATTGAGACCCAAGTCTCGTTCATAGTAATCTCTTTATTTTGACTGCTACTAATTGAGTCACGGTTTACGAGTTCAAAGCCAATTTTATAAACGTATCGAGACCAGGATAAGAGAAGGAGCCAAGTATTCGAAGCAGCCTGATGAGAGTCTATGTGGGGGATTGGTAACACTATGGGTAAATATAGACGCCATTGCATCAGATGTTCCATCCTCTCTCATTGTCTTTCTTTTCTTGTGAGAATGTTGCGGATGCCTTGCAATTATCTGGCGGGCAAAGTTCACCAAAACGAACATACAAAAATTATCCCACCAAAATTCAGTTAGAATAGAAGAGAGAAATCCCTACCTTCCTATATAATGGGTGAAAGAGTTTCTTGCACTCTCTATGAATCGTTGTAAACAAGAGCTCGGCATATTGAATTGAGGGAAGAGAACTTCCACCTTGCCATCGCTAAGAACTATCAGATTGAGTTATGCACTAAAAGCAAACATGAATCTTTTTCTTGTGCGGCGAGGACCTGATAGGAAATGGAATAAACCACTTTCCTTTAGCTGAAATTTTCATTTTTGTGGAACTTGAGAAGGTTTGCTTGCTTCCATTTACTGATTGCTCAGTTATTTGGGCTAGTTTGCAACATTCATTGATTGTGTTGGTGATCTTGGCCGTTAAAAGACATGATTTTGTGCCTTTATTTTGACGAAGCCTTTGAATTCTTTTCCTCGAATAACATGTGCCTTTTGCTTCTCGCATTTTATGATAGGTTGTCGTAAGTTGAATCTTCGACCATTTGTTCTTTAATTCATGCTAAATTTATTACAGTTGTTCTCGTCAATGATAATTTGACTTTTTTGCTTCTGGCTTTTCTCTCAGTTTCGATAACAATCGACTCAATGGACCAGAGCTAAAAGGACTGGTGTCGTATGACTTCGGATGCTGAACGTGACTACGAATGCTGGACCAGCTCCTTCACAGTCGCTTACGCCTAGACCTAGACTTATGCGCGACACTTTACATGTCTTTATATTGTGTACTAAACAATGGGAATACCATATATCATGTTAAGTCAGCAAAAGTAATGTAATTTATGCGAGAATAATGGGCTAAAAAAGCTGAACTTCAAACATTATGCAATGTTTCTTGCATCACCATTAAGTCGCACAACATTCGGATTGGTTTATGAGAATCAAGTTGCAGGTTGAGGTTCGATAGCGTCGACGGGGCTGGCAATATTTGATTATACTCTCTACATCTAGAAAAATTAAAAATCTGAACCGAAACTATCGAAATTGCTCATCAGTCTGATCTCTTCAATTTGGACTGGTAGCAAACACAATAGCTGGCCAGATCTAGCTAGACTTCATGTTCTTGCTTTCTATCCATCCCACATTCATCACCTTCCTCTCCAATTTGATTGCTATGGTGCCCCTCCGTATTGTGTGCGTCTCCCATTTATGCAGAATTCCATCACCCATTCTTACTAAAAAATTAAACGAAACTAGCGAAAAGGAAAGAAAGGGCAGAAAGTAACTAAAATATCAATCCAAGAAAAGCATATACATTCTCTTCGAACCCAATTGGTAAATCGAACCTTCACATCCAAAGATGGACCGATGTTTCTAGACTGATCAATGATCATAACACCCTCTCAACCATTGTCATCAGTACATATCACATTTTTTTGTTGATTCTCGTCAAGGGACGCATGGTAAAGCTCCCTCCTATGCTCAAATCAACATTGCAGCTGCTTTGGAATCCAATGTCTCATACAACCGATAGTTAAATGTTGATTTTGACACCTGAGGCTCTCGTTCTAGCACTGCTATGATGTCTTTGGCAGATATAGAGTGAAATTGCTCTCCTTGGAATGTACCTGCTGTCCCTATAACAAAGATATGATGATCGGGTAGAAAATTTATTCAGTACGGGATCTCAAACGGAGAAAAAAAAATTTGTAAGCATGCTTCTCTCCTTTTCTAAATAGGCTCATCAATCTATGTTCGAAAATCAAACCTAGTGCTTTGGTATTTGTAAGTGTAGATAATAGGGGAAAAATGGTTTTTGCAATTTTGTTGGATCCTCTCCTTCATTTTGTGACATATATTTTAGTTCAAACAGCTCTTTCATTCTCCTTATCGCCATTTCTCTCGACCAGTGGTGTAGCAATGCAATGCCTTACAGTGGAGATTCAGTTGGCAAACAAGCCATGTCTCTAGTGGAGGAACAATCCCTTCATCTTGAAATCTTTGAGATAAAATCTAGTTTTCAGCAGAGAGTAGAGTTACCTTTTAATTTTGATTCTCGACCATCAGTACGTTTCATTGTCTGAGCTTTAAATATTGCTCCCTTTCTTTCGTCATGCTTATTCGGCGCTTTATCAGCCATAAGCCTCCATTTTGATGTCAAGTCAACTCCCCCAGCAGCTGCCCGAGCAGCAGCATTCACCACTGTTGTGCGCAGTATATCATTTACCATGCTTTTCACTTTCTTAGCCTGCAGATAAGAGGATTTCTTCATTAGCTTTAATTCAACGTAATTATTTAGTTCTATACGATTCCAATATCTTGGTAAATAACCTAAGTAGAAGTAGAGAAAACATGCCATTGGAGTTTACCTTCATGAGGATTTGGAAATGACCACACAAGTCATAAGACCTCTCATCTAGGGGAAAGACAGAGTTTCCTAGGCTGCTCTGAACCAGGGAAATACACCTAAAGTTTGAGGGCACCCACTGGCTTCGAGAATACTTGTACGGTTGAACATAAGGAAAAAGTTGCAGTTAACTGCGGAAAAAAGCCTCATCATGAACTACATCATAAAATGGTCTTTTACTATCACCTAACATAAGGGGCTCCCAACGCCATAACATGTTCAGCCAATGAGCCAGTACCACCCATTGAAAGAGCCAAGCTCTCAGCAGATCATGTGTTCCAGCTTGGAAAGTGCTATATTCACTCAAAAAACCTTATCAGCATTTGCCGGATCAGTACTGAGCTCAGCTTTTAAGTATGTTCTGGTGCATATAGAACTCCTTTTCAGTTTTCTTACTGTGATCAATTTTGATCCCAATATAGTAGTGAGGCATGGCACTAACAAAGAGATGTTGCTGACGAAATCTTGGACTGGGAACTATTTCAAGAGTACGCACACTTCATCAGAGAAACAAAAATGAAGTACAGAACTAATTGAAGTCACATGTAATGATTCCATGAAATTGCTAGAATACATGAATCTACCCAATGATGACTTCCCAAATACTTCTTGATCCCTTTGTGATCTCTCCATCACACTGCACATCTTATTATATTTCCCCGATGATTGATTGCAAGTGGGTGGAGGTGCAGTGTGAGTGATGTGATGTGAGACGGGAGATAGATGTGTAAGCATACCTGTGCTGTTTCTGAACAATCTGCATCCTTCTCAAGGTTACCAACAACTTGATTTCCGACTTCAGACTGCATTTATATATTTTCCTACAAAGTTAGATCAGAGAGTCGAAGAAAAATGCCTCCATAATCCCAGTAATTTCTAGGGTCATTTCACAAAAAAATTTCAATTTTTGTCCTCAGACTTGTCTCGCTTGTGTGGCTTTGGCACCTCTCATGCACAAGCAAGATAGATAGAAATCAGATGTAGAGGAAAAAACAGATAGAAGGCCAAGATAGAACAGAAATTTTCTGCCAAGGAGATAGAAATAAGAGGGTTCTGGTCGCAGGAGACCACAACTCCATGAGCTAAACCTCATCCTCTACTCTTTTTTTAATTATAAGTAGCCTCATCCTCCACTTAAGAGCAGGTACAAACTGTTTTCATCATAACAATGGTAGTATAATATGTAAATTGCACCTTAATGTAGATGTGTAACAATAATTTGATAACTGACAATTGAGTTAGTTTAAAATAACCTCTCCAAAGCCTCACTTTTTTCCCTCAGCAAGCATTCTCATATAACAAGTAGAATTAAATCATCCTATTCCAAGTTACAACGAACTACTAAATGTGAGTTAAATGGAGCCATTGCGCGACTGACTGGTTAATAAAAAAAATCACAAGAGAACCCCAGATCCTTGAAGTGCTCCTACCTCTTCAGCCTGTCGTTTCCCCCATTCCTCCTCGACTATCTTGTTAATTCCTTCAAGCTGATGCCGAACATCACTTGTAACAAGAGTCTTGTGTCTTTTCTTTTCAAAATCAACCCGCTAAAGACAAGACATCCAAATCAAGAAAGGCAAAACGTGGTGTAACCTAAGATTGTGAGGAGATGGAATGATCACCAACCTGTTTTGAAATCCTCAACAATTTACTAATCATCCCTTGCATTCTTTCCTCTAGAAACTGGATATTTAATTGCAGAAAGCTCAGCTACTGTATTAAGCTGACAAGAAACGTAGTATACGTAATCAACTCACCAGTGACAAGCAATGTTCCACATCTTTACTTACACTTATAATTCCGTACATGGAAGCTGCCAAAGACACCATAAGTCAGGACCAATGAACTTTACTATTAACATTGAAGGTGCAAATACTTAAAAGTAACCCACGAATTGCTCAAGGTTAGTATATTTAACTGATTTTTGTCAACTTTTCCAGCAGAGGACTTTTCTGCAAAATCAGTGTTCCTTTTTTTCTCGCTCTGACTACCCTTGGTGATGATTTTGATACTTGACATCTTTCCTGCATTCCAGACAATAGATTCTGTTCTTCCTCCTGATAAAAAAAACATTTCATTAACACGATTGTATATCTAACATGCTTTCCGGTGTTTATAATGTCCAAAAATGTGGGGGACTCAAACTGGAACTACCAGCCAATATATCATACCCTTAAATTGATTCCGCTGACAGCAGTGACATCAGTAAATTGCTCAATGCTCTGATCATACACCCATTCAGATAACTTCTGTCTTTTGCTGTAAGGCGGCAACATACAGAAGAAAAAGTTATGCATTATGCTAAATTCAAGGCTTTTGGATTCTGAGAGTTGAGTCTTAAGATTGAAACAGTAGAAGACAGATAAGTTAAACCTTGAATGTTGTGATGGTGTTACAAACTCTTCTGTTCGCTTCTTCTGTGAAAAACAATAACTTGAGAAAATAAAATTAAGCACATTCTAACATAAAAGACACATGTGATGTGTTTCTTTCTGACGCATAAAAGAAATGCGTGTCTATTTCTTGGATTTATTGTACCAAATGAATATAGTGCACATATCAGTCAGTTTGGTCAAAATTTAAAGCTATAACTCCTGAGCAAGTAAAATGTGGACTCTAAGATGTACATAATAATACTGCCAAATATGACTATCTCATTGCATTAATTGTGGACTAATATACCTGAATTTGCATTTTCTCAACTGCCTCTGCAATCAACTGATTCCCCACGATATCCTTCGCGAGCCGGATAAAGTTCTCTATGGTGATGGCCTTTATCTAGGAATGGCAATTATATCAGTCAAGATTTCAACAGTGGGCACAATAATTGACATGGTCAATTTATGCCAAATAAGTAGCAAAGCAATGTTCATCACTAAATTTACGCTAGAGAATCACCTTGAGATTGGAAAATAACGTATTCAACTGTGTAGCTCTCCCAATATCAACCTGGGGTATTATATGTTTAAGCAACGTATCAACTTGGACTCTACCTTGAATTCTTTCCATTGAGTTCCAATTTTTTTGCTGCATCAGAGATTCAGAATCAGCTTTATTTTAAATTAGCACCATCAGAAAATCGCCTAGCTTTCTAAATATAATCCTTTCGTTTTCTTTCCTTGAGTTTTATTTAGTCCAATTGCTTTTCCCGCAAAGTAGTCAAGGGACTGGACAGAATCTACTACACCTCTGATACTTCCAACAGTAATTATCAGATAACTCATGAACAATAAAAATAAGAACAGCCAAATCAATAGTAATGTAAGAGTTAGAGAAACTAAGCATGTGAGATTGATGGAAGGCATGACAAGTCGATGTTATGAAGTCGTATTCGCCTCCCGTTGTTCACATTTTAGAGTCAAATTCCGCTATAATAATATAGAAATCTCACATAATGTCTCCATGTTACGAGATCGGTGTAAGACAAGAATACCAAGTCTTCAGAATAATAATTGAAAGCACTCAATCCGCGTAATAAAAATTATCTTCTGAACAAATAGGGTTTACTTATTTACAGTACTACATGTGTCTTTCACAAGAGACACGTCTCTTGATTTGAACCCTTCAAAATGAAAAGACACAAGTCGCACAACTATTCATTTTGTAGAATCAAATTGAAACCTAATTTCCAACAAGATCATAATCTTGATCACCTGCGAATATCACAAGATACTTCACCCTAGTAATACTGACCAGTGACCAGTACAACACTAGTTCCATACGTTACTTCCCACATCTTTGATAACTAAGGATGTTCGAGTCAGCCTACCTCGAGTAATCCTTAGAAGTCCAATCCCATCGTCCACTAGGAGGGAGCACTCTTAAAACCAGGACGAAGTCTATAAATGGCTGACCTGGAAGATTTCGAAGCTGAGACCTATCTAAGTCGTAACCACCCGACCATCCCCTTGGAATTACTCGTATGTGTTAACTCCTAAAAGTAGTTGCATGAGTTAATGAATAAACGAGTTAACGAATAAACAAGTAACTGATTACAACACCAAAGCAAAGCAGTAGTATGACTGACTCCACATTAACGGTTAACTCCAATCATGATACATATCCATGACTGGACAATTCAAACGCACACGGTGAACAAATTGAGTGAAATAACGAACAGTGCAGGGCCGGCCCTGTGCAGAAACCTAGAAAGCCACTGCTTAAGGTCCCCAAAGAAGGCTCCCCAGCAAACGATGAGAGAGAGAGAGAGAGAGAACCTGTTCGATTCTAGATGTTGGGCTGATTCTGATTTGTTCTATCGGGGCTGCGTCTGATTCTGATCGCATGGAAATCGGATTTGGATAAATAGTTATTGGGGAAAATTACATTGAGAACCTTATAGTTTGATCTGTCACATTTCGACCGCAAATTGAACTTTTCTAATTTCAAATTCTACAAATTATAACCAGGGCAGTTGGTATAGTGATTGAGTAACAGTACCTAGTATTGTAAGATTGTGGATCAAATCCTATGGAAAGGAGTTTGATATCTATTTTGATTGGTCAGGACAGGGTGGGAGTAAAAAACTATGTTTGATGAAAAAAAAAAGAAAAAAAATCGAAGGACTTATAGTTTAAGAACATTGTCAGGCCTCTATGTATCTTTCGAGTGTAACAAACTAAATAAGAAACGCTTACATCTATGGCGAGATTCCTAGAAAATATGTCAATTTCTACTTTGTATAGTCACCAACTAGATGAAGTACCCAACGGCTTAGGCATTTGAGATATTTGAATCCCAAAAGGAATTATCTATTCAAGAACCTTGCGTATTTTTTAAAGGCTATTCAAGAACCCTACCTTATGGAAGTCGTTGTCGTTCACAAACCAATCAACCACAAACTTCCTTTCTTCTTTCTTCAACGATTTTTCCGTTTTTGTCGAGATCGGTGTTGTTGTCGTCATTGATATTGTTTTGCCATCATCGAGTTGTTCTCTTGAAGGGTTTCTTTGTTATGTTTGTGAGCTATGGTGTGCATGTGAGATGAGAGAGACCTCTAGTAAGTGCTACAATACCTAGCCAGCCCCAACGAGGTACTATAGTGGCATACCAATTTGCTGATTCTCTAGCTAGTCTGCTAGATTTGCTCTTTCACTGCTTAGCTAGCCAATTTGCTTAAAACCCCAATTTGCTTAGACAGTTGGACATGCTCTCATCCACAATTTTCTTTTGAAGTTTGGCATAACTGGACACTGATTACTTCCAATGAAAGTGAGTGATTTTCACCACCATAATACTAGATAAAGAAAAATTATAGGGTTTCAAAATTGTTACCATATTAAAGATTCTTACTGAATTTTAAATCAAAGGCCATCATTTACTTGGGCGTGTGAGAGCATAGGTCCAAATGAGTCATGGCTTTAAATCTATTCTATATCCATCTACCCATCTAATATTATATACTAAACACGTGTATGACACAAAACACACTCTTCGTTTTAAAAAAAAAAAATCACTTAATTATCTACCATATCCATTAATTTGTATATTCCTTTCCTGTTGGTTTTTCCACTTAACAAGCAAAATTTTCAAACTTTTCCTCAAGTTTTTGCGCACGTTCAAATTTATGCTCGGTGCATAGCACAGATATCACACTCTTTAGAAATAAATGAGAATTTATTGGTTCAAAACTTGAGACCATAACACTGCTGAAATAAAACAAAGGACCAACGTGAAATGTATGAAGCAAATGGGAGTTTTAAAAAAAATTATTTTGTGAACTGTATGCAAATGAGAGTTTGTTGGTCCGAAATTCGTGACTGTAACCCTGCTTGCTGGAATAGTAAAATAATTAAAGGGACTTAACACGTAATGTATGAAGTTTCGAGTGGTAAAATGAAACGATATTAAAGTCAAAGGGCTATACATCAGCACGAAGTAACGTACGAGCCTAACGTGTATCGGAGGGTGGGAGGCAATTGGACACGTGGTTGAAACAGGTGGGCTGATTGTACACTTGGCGGAATACCAGAGGCTTGCCTGAACCTTAGGAGAAAATTCGATTTGATTTGCTGTCGCCCCTAAGGTCTTCTCGAAGAGTTTTTCAGCTACGTGCCTACGGGTGTGCCTACTCTCGGCGTCGTCGACAACCGCGTAGCCGGATAAAAAGAAAGGTATCACACCCCCAAATTATTATCCACACTCTTTTTTTATTTTTTTTATGAGATTTTTACATATAAAATTTTTATTAGAAGACAAAAAGTAGGGGTGAATAACAATTTGGGGAACGTGACAATCACTCCCCTAAAAAAATTGCAGTAATTATAATAAGAAAGGAAACACATGCGTTTTTAAATTTATTTTGTGAAGCTTAGGATATCTAACATTAGCCAAATTTGAGATTTTAATTTCTACACGACCGACTTTAACAAAATTGAAATATTAAAAGAAAAAGGAGTAAATTTATGATATTGGCCTCTCATATCATATGCAAAGAATAAACTTTGGCTTCACATATTAGTTTTGATCTTATCATTTTGTAACTGAAATCTCCACCCATTTCATAGGATCATAGCAAAATTAATTAATGTAGGAAATGAACTTATTACCAAAATTCATAAATTGAAATGAAAATACGAGCGTGTCTAAATGATCAATTAGCCAAACCTAATTGTACTCATTTGTGTCTCCAATTAGATATTTTTTGGTATATATTAAAAAATGGAGCTAATTTACCATGATTGATAATTTTCTATTCATTTCTCTCTAGTGTGGAAAAAAATGAAACTTATGCGATTCTATTTTGGTGATTGAAGTCCTTCATATTGCAAGTTCTAAATGTAAATGATCCATGCAAGTTATCGATCAAATCATATTTATCTCAAAAATCTGTTGAGTTAGATTACTTCTCCCAAGACATATATAATTCATTAAAATGATTCTTATTGTTCGATAGAACTTCATTCTCTAAACAAAAAAATGACTGACGCAATATATTACAAAGGGATGAAAGGAGATAATCAAAACAGTAAGATTTTTTAGAATCCTATTCTATTTCACATAATGATCACACGAGAAGAAAAATAAATTCTCTAAAAGATGAGAAAAATATCAAAATGCCAAAATAATAAAGAATTAGTCATTATGTCAACTGAAATTAATTGTCGATATGTTTGCACTTGTGTGGAGAGAAAAATACTTCCAAAATGAAGTTAGAAACACTGGGGCGTAATTGCAATTGCAGTCCTTCTATTGTTAATCCAATAGGTGGACATAAAATTGATCTTTAATAAGTAATAATGTTTTTTGACCGATTTGCACTATTATCGGTAAGAATATATACTCTTACCAGTCAAAAATCACTTTTTATCGCCCGCCTATTGGGCTGGCGTCAGAATTTTCCCTGCAATTGTTATCCCTTCGGCAGCGGAGGGCTTATAGTGACCGCATGGTATAGTGAGTAAATCACAGACACAGAGACTCTTACATGAATGAGTCTTTTCTCCCATGGAAGCATTGACGGCTCTACAGCCAAAGGAAAAGTTGTCAATTGACCACCCTATAACAGAACTTTTTTTTATCATACATGCTGTAATTTTGTTTCATGCTTTGTTTTAATACTTACGTCTAACATGATGAACACCCATCATCCAAGGTAATTCACAATTGAACACCTCAAACATTAGCCCAAACTAAGATACACATTCATAATGAAAAAATACAGAGAGGGAAAGAATCTACTAGCATTGGTATTGTGCTCTTGTTTCTCTCTAACGATAATTAACTCATATTTCCAAAAAACAATACTAGTATGTATTCATAAAACATCCATGCGAATTTATTCGCCACAATTTCCTATAAAATAATATGAGCGTATTTATGCACCCAGTTAAGCTTGCTTGGCTCAAAATATACAAATTTATCGAGAACAATTGTAACATCTTATGTAGTTTAGTATTTGTTGTCGCATTATTCGTACTAGTGAATAAAATTTGGTATATATGATAGGCTAATAGAGCTTGTAGAATTAAGATAATATTTGAAATCCTACAAAAAATTTCTGGAGCCGCCACTGCATGAAAGATTTTTTATTTTTTAAAATCAAAACTTTTGATTGCGGAATCCAATAGTCATCGTTGCTTATTATACTATACACTGTTGACTGTACTATAGGGCTTCGGGTTCCTATCCCCTCTGAAATGTTGGGAAGAAAAAGGAATATTCGAAAAGAATGAAAGGGAGCGAGTATGCCTTTATTTCGTACTCGGGCAAGTACGCTTACCATTTTACAATTTTCCTCCCGACTATTTTCACACATTTTCTGTTTCTCTTCCTCCCTCCTATATTTTGTCCCACAATTCCCTCTCTTCCTCCAAAACCCACATCACAAATCCTAGAGAGAGAGAGGGAGAGAAAGTATAGAGAGAGAAGCATGGGTGTAGGTTTCCTTAGAAATGGAACCAAAACCTACCACTCCATTCACAACCTCTTGCAGAAACAGCCGACGACCGACACAATCGGAGCTGCGATCATAAGGAGCCGACCCCAACAACAACAATCGAGGGTCTATGCCCGATTTTCTCAATCTGTTTACAGAAGAACCAGAGAACTCCAATTGTCTCCTCCTAGTGTATTGTCTTCATCCTTTTCTTCTTCTTCAACTACTGTATCCTCCTCCAGAAATGGGTTGGTTGGTTGGTATTTGGAGATGGTCAAGGCACGCCCCATTCTCACCAAAAGCATCACCGGTGCCCTAATTTATACGGCCGCCGATTTGTCCTCTCAGGTAACACTAGAAGAAAACCCATTGTCTGTTTTCCCATGAAATTTGGGTCACGTCAACAGCATCGAGAAATTGGTGTTTTTAAGAAGAGAAGCGCATTGATTTTTTTTTTGTTTGATTTGTCTTTTATTTGTGCCCCTTTTTCATATGCTGCCTTGGCTATGCATTTTTCTTGTGAGGTATAGATAAGAATTGAAGGTGATGATTTTATGGAATTGAAATACGGGGAAATAGTGTACAGTGCTGTGCTTTGAGGAACTCTTGAAGTTAACAATCAGACAAAGAGGGAGTTCGGTGCAAGGCCGAGCAGTGTTCTAAAAGTCAGCCTAGGTTGTTCCTAGGCATTAGGCAGCCACCCAAATGCCTAGATTAGGGTCTAGGCGGTGACTAGGCGTTTTATACATTAGTCAGAAATTACTTGGGATTAGGCGTTTTGTTCATTAGTCGGGATTAATCAGCTAGGCAGCATCTTATCAAAATTTGAATAATTCACAATTTCTAAAAACTATATACATTTTCAGTTGTTACTTTAGTTTTGATTCTTTACTAGTGCTCTTCCTAGTCTTATGTTGGGGGATGTGGCGAGATATTGTTTTAAAGAAATGGAAAAACCAACTAATCTCTACGTGCCGACGGATTGTCCCCACTAGTCGACTTAAGCGCTAGGCGAAAGAAAGGCTCCCAACTAGCGCCTACCAATTTTTAGAACATGGGTTGCCGAGTGATTTGGGGAAAATACTATCATGTTTGGATTTGACCAGTTGCCTTTGTCACAGAAAATGGTGACTGTCGGTAATAATTGGTGTAAAACCTAATTGGTAGCTTGTGAGTTTTTTAAAGTATGAAAATTGCTCATCAAAGTACAATTCAAGAAAAGAAATGTGATCGGTAACCTTTTTTTAATAACCATTGTGAGTATTTTCAAGTACGGAAATTGCTCATCAAAATGCAATCCAAATACGGTTGTGATCAAGCAGAATCAATTCTTTTAATTTCACACCCGCATGAGTGACCAGAGTAATTTTCTTTTGCTTTATCACTTGCCAGACCACAATTCATTTCTTCTGCTATTTCAAGATAATGATAATAGAAGGTAAGGCCGGTTTTCAAGCTGTAACTTTACAACGCCACAACAACCTAATGATTGGGCCCCTTCATTACTAGTAGTAAGATAGATTGCTTGAGCTCATTTTCCCCTTTATATTAATAAGTTTATCAAAAGGCATCATTCAAGGTGAAACTGGAGTTTGATTTCAATTTCAGGGCTTTACTAAGGATAATGAAGGGCTTTTCTTGCTTGTTAGTAAAGTATCATTTTACATTTTGATAGGAGTAGGTGCTTTGTGTGGCAGGGCACTATTCGTATGAAAATAGCTTATGGAAGCTTATAGTTCCACTTCATGCGGTCATGCACCATTACTACTTAGTTGAAGGTTCTGTTGTAGGTCTATTTGACATAAAACCGCAGAACCTGAAAAGAAGCTTATGGTCTGAAGGCATTCACTTTGTGGAAACAACGCTGGAGTCTATGTTTACGGCATGGCCTCAAAACTTCCCCTCCCAACATCTTCATTTCCAGGGCCATGGTTGGGAAAAAACTGCTGTTATTTGGTTGTTCCTTTTGTAGTCCGGTCAGTATAAATGATACATTTTATGTGCATTTGATATTGGGATATTTTTCAACACTCTCCCTAGGAGGAGAATAACTTGCAATAAGTCAATATGCTCTCTTAACTCTCGTATGTTTGTGCTCACTGGTCAATGGTCACGATTTTTTTAAACAAAGCACATTTTTTTAAAACAAACATTTTTGGGTAGTAGCACATATCTCCCTATTAGATAATTAAGTTTTTGCGTAAGATTTGTGATGCCGGACAGCTGGCGTGATTGAACACACAAAAGAAAAGAAAACCCTAATCTTAATCAAATCTTTATTCTCAATATCAAAAGGTACCTAATGAAGGTAGCAAGCCCGGTATTTATAGGCTAGCCACAATGTTTCCAAACTTGAAATAAACATGTTTCCCAAAATAAAATAACAATAGCTTCCTAAATTAACAGATTTGATTCCGAAAATAAGATAATAATAGATATTAAGTCCTTTGCCCATGCCGCATGTATGTGCGTGTGATTTTGGGCCTTAGGTGATCTCCATCATTTCCTCCCGTCTAAAAAGAACTTGGCTCCGTCGAGTTGTGACTATGGTAGACTGGTAGTGGTCTAAGATATTTGGGGCAATACGGCGTAACTCTTCATCAAGAACCCAAGTAGCATCGGAGATTGGCAGGATACTCCACTTTACTAGGTATCTCTGGAAGCCACCGTGACGTGACCCTATAATCTCATCCTCAAGCACGTCCTCCACCTGGTCAACCTGTGGGCTGTGGCTTAAGAGCGAAGAGGGACTGGGATAGCTGATGTAGAAACTCGCCGTGCACAAACACTTGCATGCACTATAGGAGGTTCGAAAGTGCCCCGGTAAGGAAACAAATCTTGCACATTGGAAACAGGACTAATACTCATAGAGATGGCAACTCAATTAAATATGCATTAGGTCCAAGTCTACGAATAACACAATGAGGTCCAATGGCTCGAGCATGCAATTTCTTAAAAGGTTTTATTTGGGTAAGCTCTGATACCACTTGATGCCGGATAGCCGGCGTGATTGAACACACAAAAGAAAAGAAGAAGCCGAAAAGAAAAGAAAACCCTAATCTTAATCAAATCTTTATTCTCAATATGAAAAGGTACCTAATGAAGGTAGCAAGCCTAGTATTTATAGGCTAGCCACAATGTTTCCAAACTTGAGTCCCAAAATAAAATAACAATAGCTTCCTAAATTAACAGATTTGATTCCTAAAATAACCTTTTCCCATGCCGCATGTATGTGCGTGGGATTTTGGGCCTTAGGTGATCTCCATCAATTTGTTTCGAGGCATCGGTCAGCTATTCCCATCAAGATCCAGACTCAATGGTTTCAAGTAGCGCATCCTGTCTCCAATGCCAAAAAAAAAGAAAGGAAAAAAAGAAAGAAGAAGTAGTGCATCCTGTCTTGGTTTGGTTTTATTCTTTAATCTTCCTGTCCAGTTATCTCTCTTATGATGCCCCACTGCACCTGCTTCCTGGAAACATCAATTAACAAGCATTGCATTACCAGCTAATCTAGGCACCTAGAGATTCAATTTGTTACGTGACTTGGAAAGGAAAATTTGTGTAGTTATAATTGCCATCTCACTCTGATCTATTTGATGTGATCATATTTATCAAACAGTGTTCTCGCTCTCTCTTCAACTCAAATGTGTTGGCCTTCTGCTTACTTGCACTAATGTCTGTTTTCTGCTGATATTTCTCTATAATCTTTCTGCACTATGTGTTACTTTTACCTAATGTATCACCTTATGTTCTGCTTTTGTACATGTGAGTTTTTAATTTATGACTCCATTTCATTGTCTGTGGATTTGATACATCATTAATACTTTCTCCAGACTATCGTTCGGTCATCTTCAGAATCTTATGATTTTGTGCGGACCTTTCGCATGGCTGGATATGGAATGATAATTTTGGGACCATCCTTGCATTTTTGGTTCAACTTCGTGTCAAAAATCCTTCCAAAGCGTGACGTGTTGACTACATTGAAGAAAATTGTTCTGGGGCAGATATTATATGGGCCTGCTATGACTGTTATTTTCTTCTCTGTGAATGCTGCACTACAAGGTAAAACTAGTAGTATAATTTCTTCTATATGGGAAGACATGTAAAGACAGTATTGCTTTTATGCTTAAGAACTGCCCCCACTTCGTGTTATGCCGTATGCTAACATGTTCTTGTCAAAGTAATCCAGAGGTAGAGGCATTCTTTTCTAAGAAAATGCAACGGCCTCAATAACCTTAATGTATATGAAAACAAATGATATTTACTTGTAACTTATTCTTTACATGTGAACCTTTTGAACAAAAGCATGCAGCTGTGTTAATGACCAAATTATCTATTTATACATACAGTTCATCTTCAAATCCGTACAAGCCTGGCAAATGCACCTTTTATACTGCATTCTGGTCTGTCCTTATTAGTTGCGTAGTTTTTCTATGACTTGTTAGTAAACCAAGAAGCTAAACTCCTCTCCTGGCCTATTTATGGAATATCTTTTATTATGTTAGATGAAGTTTGTAGTGAAGGTACATCAAGCTCTACATAGCCTTTTAATTAGGAAATTGGACCACGAAAATCCTGCATGGAGGTCTTATGGCTGTGGGTGGATAATGGATATAATTTGAGACTTTTTGAATGGCCATGTCAATTGCAGCTATTATGTTGTAAAAATCGCCAGTAAAACTTGGTCACCAGATTGTAGACTTACAAAGTTGGTCTTACCACTGTTAGGGTTTGAAGAATGCAACTTAAAAGCGGGGATGGGGAAGAAGATAATATTTTGCAATTTTTTTTTTAAGTGGCATTGGCAGAATTATACAAAATTTAGGTGTTTGTCTGCTCTTAATGCTATTACTCGATTCAGAACTTGCAGAATGCATTCTTTGTATGCAAATGTCGTTATGTCCTCGATTTGTGGCTTTCCTATTTTTATCTTGAACTTCCTACTTTTGTTATGTCCTTTCTTTGCGCAACATATAGACACATTAGTACTTGAGTACTTGATGATTATTTTGAATATCACCATTAGAATAGTGTAGATTTGTTCATCTGGTCGTGGTTCTCTATCTAACATGAACTCTGGTTTTGTTTGTAAATTTTCAAAATCCAAAAGTTACACTTTATGACCTATTCTCCCATTGTTTGAGCTTAGATGACTCATGAAGCATGACCATGGAGAAGATTTATTCTAATTTCTTGATGAAACAGATTAGAAAGAATATGGCTTATTAACTGTTTTTCTTTTATGGCGATTCATAAGAGATCTGCTCAAAGACTGCGCCAAAGAAACCACTGTTAAAACTTCTGTTTGTGTGAAAGAGTACTCTTATATTTCTTGAAATTGTTTTTTGTTTTGATGTGGGTAGGGGTATATAATCTTGGATTAAGCAAATTAATGCAGTTTAGAGTTATGACAGGGTTACGTTGTTCTCTTCCTCAGGTGAAAATGTTTCGGAAATAACTGGTCGATTGAAGCGAGACTTGCTCCCAACAATGATGAGCGGGGTTATGTATTGGCCCTTTTGCGATTTTGTGACGTTCAAATTCATCCCTGTTCATTTGCAGGTAAGCATGAGATGTTATCTCCATAATAGGCCATTTTACTAGATCGAATACCACAACAACAAAGACAAATCCACAACCCGTGGCTGATAATCAGTAAAAACAAAAACTTGTGTCCATTGAGGTTATGGCCCTTACTGGATGTTATAGGTTGCTCATTCTTTCTTGTTTTTGGTGTTTCATTGTGGCAGCCACTGGTGAGCAATTCATTTTCATATCTATGGACTGTTTATTTGACATACATGGCAAGCTTAGAGAAAGCAAGCACCAATCAATGATAAATCAGCTGATGACCATATGGGATGATATTTCTGGCGTCGGCATTGCAAACCGAACTGTACCAATGCAATCTGCACATCATCTGCAGCAACAGGGTTGGAGGAGAAATCCCCTACATTATCCGTTGAGCAGCGACAGTCACATAGTTCACTTCGTATTTTTTTTGGTACTCAGTTAACTTTGTATTTTATGTGTTATAACAGTGTAGGTAGATTTTTATGGTCTTGTGAAGTACTAGAGGGTAGTGAGTTGATATGGGGATTTAATTGTTCATGGCCTCTGCTAGTGAAAGAAAGAGGTTGATTCTTTGTAACCTTGTTTCTTGGAACTTTTCTCCTGCTCACTTGGATCTTGTTTCTCCTCATTGGAAATCAGTTGATTAGTTTCATGTCACTCTATTGGTTGGATCCAATTTTAGCTTGTCAATGCTAGTCCAACAAATATTATCGGTGTTTCCCTAACCGAGCATTTGAAAGTAGTAGAAAGAGCAGTAATCACTAATCAATAATAAGATTATGCTCAACATGTGAGGAGAATGCAAGTTGGAAATAGGAACTGAAATGTGTAAATTTAATTACAGTTTTGCTCACCCTTTTGCTCAATGGAATAAAACAAATACACTGATGGTATGTACGTCGTCGAACAAAAAGTCATGGTACAGACATCCCTGAGCTTACTTAATTTAACATTCCACTCATGAACGGATGATTCAAGAACTAATTTGTGTTCGGCGGCCAGAGGTGCTGCGAGGTCATGGGCCAGCTGGGTTCGATCCTCTATGGTCATGGGTACAACAGGCACCATTACTTATGCATTTTGCTCATGCGTTCACCACCATATGGGAATCCCCTTCTTGTCATTCTTTCACCTTCTTCATGAGCCAGGGAGCTGCTGCTCATGCGGTTTCAGCTTGTACACTGAGACCACAGATTGAGCTTCCAAATCTAGCCTTAGCACACATGACCTTCCCATCAGAATTCCAGCCAGAGCAGCAAAAGTCATCGCACCGGTGAAGAAAGTGGCCTCAAAAGTGACTCTGAGTGCCTGATTTTGAGGAGAATTCCAAGAAGCATTGAGAGTCGAGGCCGCTTGTGGAACCTTGTTGAGGAGCTCTCTGGCCTGCTTGTATTCCTTCACAGATGTGTAACTTCATCAGAAATCATCTGGTGAGTGGTGATCAATGCTTCAATTGTCAAATACCTTCCTGTTTCACCAAAACCAGGTATTTTCCCATTAAAAATTGCAGCAAACGGCGCAAAATGGTCCCTATTTGGCACTGTGCTGAGACAAGTGGAAGGGGGGTTGCAGATTCGTCTAATCCACTCGTATATTGAAGTTAGAAAAGTCTCCAGTTTTGAGCGTCCACAATCAAACCAGATCAGCTTCCCAACGAACATTGGAACAAGATGTGCTCAAATATCTCAGTATCAGAATATGATTCAAACCTTGTAACAAGCAATCATTTAGCACCACAACCAACCAAACTGGAATAAGCAACGCACAACAATCGGCTATCTAAAGCATATAATTTTCCAAGAATGCACTAGGTTCAGTTTGTACAGAGAAATATGAGACAAACTGGAATAAGCAACGCACAACAATCGGCTATCTAAAGCATGCAATTTTTCAGGGAATGCAGTAGGTTCAGTTTGTACAGAGAAATATGAGACAAACTGGAATAAGAAACTCACAACAATCGGCTATCTAAAGCATGTAATTTTTCAAGAATGAAGTAGGTTCAGTTTGTACAGAGAAATATGAGAACCACCAACAGCTAATAATGTATAGAACACAATATAGGCTCCATTTGGCTAACTATGTGTTTAAGATATGCGATGGGAAACAAAAAATTGAACACAGGAAAATGATGAAAGTTCTGTATTTTTTATGATGTATGAAAATGATGAGAGTCTACTGTAACTGCCACCTGGGTTGTGAACAGGCCAAAGGAATTCAAGGCATGTCCAAAAAGACTATGCAAGTCTTCCTTTGCCCTGGTATGTAGGCAAGTTCTAATCGTTTATACAAGCAGGTTCACTGTCACATCCTTTGAATAGAGCATCCCATTCTAAACTTTGATTCGACAAGTGAGAACGCATTGAATTATACTCAAGTAAGTACCACTATGTGTCGTCTACTGCTCAATTTGTCAATGATATACCAAGAGGTGAAGGGGATGCAAAAGGAGAACACGCACCGCCTTGATTGAATCTTGATATTATGCGTGAAACCTACTTATCCAGTGACAATCTCCATCTCTTAAGACATACTAAACTAAGTAATTCCAACAGTCTCACACTAAAATGGATTCAAAAGATCAAGCATACTACTTGTTCTTACCGAGTCATAAAAGACTGACATCCCAAAGCATGTGTTGATTTGTCCACCGATTCCATTTCATACGACCCAAAGAACCCAGTAGCCAATAGAGGTCTTGCCTACCTGGTACAAATATGATCTGCAAGAACAAAGAGAATATCCAAGCATTACCATCAACTTAAGTTCAATTGAACTTATTTGTTTCGTAAAGGAAAGATACCATAATCTGACATCACATCTATGAAGCATAGATACTGATATGCGATACGGACACGACACGATACAGATACGGGGATATGAGAAAATCCAAAAAAATAAGATACGGATACGGTTGGGATATGTTAGATTAAAAGACATTTCATATGTTTTTAGCATTGTATTACCCATAATAACAAGAACAGTGCTACAACTATTGTATTTTTCTTATGCAATATGGTTGTGTAAACCTACGCGGTTACTTGCTCAATTATTTAAGTATTATTTTACCAAACATGTGTATGATCCAATAAAATGTTCAAAAAACATTAAGAAAGGGGATACTTCTCATAATCTCAGTCCGTCTCTCCTTCTAGAATGTAAGTTAAGTGCAACAAATCTATCATTTTTATTATTCCTAACAATTTTACGCTACTACTACGCAATAAGTGTCACAAACTTAATTTCATAAAAGCTTGGATACATGACTTAAAGTATCCAAAAAGTATCTGATACTTCGAGAATTAAAAAAATAATTTTTATAATTATCGATACTTCTGGATACGTATTCACGAGTATCGGGCGACGGGGTGAGTATCGTATCCGTATACAATACAGACACATCTCCCATTTAGAAGTATCCATGCTTCATAGCATCACATGTGATGTTGCAGATTCTATAATCCCTGGAAGTATGACATATCAATCAAAAGCAAACTGACCTGTGAAAGTTGTAGAACATTTGCAACCACCATTTGACGTGGCCATAAGGAAAATAGAATTCCCCAATCAGAATCTTGCAGAGAAGCATCAAGCCAAATAACAAGTGGTTTGAACCTTGGACATAGGTCCAGCCAAAAATTATCTAAAGGGGACAAGGAGTGCTTGTATCGTTATCTCATCTCAAGCAATAGATAATAATTGGGTTCTGTTAAGGAATATAGTCCCACATTGCTTGGGGATGGAAAATATGGAATGAGTGATCACTTAATATAATGTTGGGCCTCTCCACTCATTGCCAATTGGTTTTGAGTTGGATATAAAGTTTCCACTGGTTCATTTCACAAACTCACTGAGGCTGTCAGGCATTCCCACGTGGGGATGTAAAACCATTAGAAGAAGTAAAGTAAATGATTATGATGCTGATAAACAAAAATGACGACATTGGTAAGCTAAAGCGGAGTTTAATTCGAGGAAATGGGAAATGATTATGATGCTGATAAAAAAAAATGACAACTTAAGTAAATTACACACACACAAAAATCACTTATGAAATGAATGGGGCATGGCATGTACAAGTTCCACAGGCATTTCCTTTAACATGTCGAAACCCGCCCAGTCTCATGCAAAATGGATTTGCAATCCCATCATCAATGCTCTTTACAAAATTATGGAATGCTTCAAAGGATAAAAATGGTAACTTCGTTGCTCTGTGTTCTAAAGCCACATCAATAGTACCAAATGACTAGCTCAAAAGGAAAGTAGAATAGTGACAAGAAATTCCATGATGGATCTACATAACCGTAAAGAAATTCGATGGTGTATGGAATAGTGACAAGAGTACTTTGACCCCCATCCTCTTCTATGTGGATTTTAGTTGGCAATTTCTGAAACTTAAACCACTTTGGAATCTAAGCTTTTATTACAAGGAAAATCCAATACATAAGGAACAACAGGTATCAAGAGAAGAATGATGTTGGAACTCTTGAGACAGCAAGGTTTCCAACAGTATGACAATGTGTAAATGACTCTATAACTACTTTTCCCTCCCCAACAATTGTATCTCTTGCATCTAAATGCAACCTAAGTACTTAATCCGAAAACGTCCCACACCATTCACTGCTTATTCCTTTTGCTAATGGTCGTTAGTGCCAAGTAAAACAATGGAGCTCAAAGATTCATGTAAGAGTGAATCTTCAACTAAAACAACTTTATCATCCCTTCATAGTAACTTTGAAGTCACGTCTCAGGGTTTCACCCTATCTTAAACTGCTGTGTATTTTCTCATTAATCGCTGTTCATTCCTCGTATGCACGAGAGCATATCTTCTCAAGTTGTACTGCCCAATCTTCTCCAAGTGTAGACGGATTTGACTCCATTGAAACACAAAAATCCAACATAGATGCGCAAGTCGACTCGATTGGCCTCTGCATATATCTCCCAGAAGAAATCCCATTCAAGCCACGAGCAAATTGAGCATTTTGCCCCCCAACATGCTGTTTTGCACGCCTTGACCTAGCGAGTCCCATACAAGGTTCAATCAACCTCTTCAGAAACACATCCAACCCATTATTTAACAAGTTTACACTGTCCACAGATATGCTAAGGCCCTCCATCTCCAACTTCTTCTCCAAACGGGTCCTTAGAGATCTAGAATCGGGTAGCTCACCACTGTTTTGACAAGTCTCTGGATGGAAATTACACGTGGATCCAATGAAAAGAGTTTTACGAGCACCACTGCCGATATTCATGGAAATACCAAGAGGAGCTGTAACTGGACTTCTGCTTTGGACACAGGGGCTTCCAGCAATCTGTTCAACCTCTTCCCCTTCTTCGACAGATGCAACTTCAAGAGGAGGTCTGCTTCCAAGAGAATGCAACTCGGTCGCGCTTTGTTGCTCTTGTACCCTGGGGACCGATTCTTCGCATGCGGGACTTTGGGTCTTCCCAAGTGGGCCCCGATATTTGCGATCCCTTGGAGACCTCCTACCCTTCCGAGGGGATGGAGGAAATGCATCGCCATAAAGAGATTGACGACCATTTTTAGGATAACTATCTGCAACGTGGACACTTAAGGACCCTTTTACATTCCTAACTTTTGGCGGCGGAACTTTGGAAATACAGGCGTTCTTCAGAAGGGAACGTATAAGCCGGTTGTGGAGAGGGATGTGCTCTCTCCCAATTGTTCGAACGCAGAACTTATCAAACTCACTCTTGCTAATCTTGGAGCTGAATAACCGGTGGAGCAGATCAAAGTACTTGTCTGCTATTTGATGCCCAAGTTTCTGATAAAATAGAGCTTTCAGCTTTAAAGTGTCGATTCGAGAATAATGCTGATTGGCCACCATTTTACTTCCGACTGATTATCACCTACCAATATCAAACCCTCAGCAACATTACAGGCAACACAGAGGTGAAAGAACACAATTTCCAACCAACAGCTGGAAACCCTAAATTCCAAATACCGATCCCATCTGTACGTCTAAAACAATCCCGAGAAAAAGAAAATCAAAGTCATGAATTTTTTCGTGTTGGAACTAAAAATAAGAAGAAAATTAAAAAAGAAAAAGAAAAGAAGAAGCATAAATTAAGCTCAATCATTGAGGTTACACTCAATGTACCACATTAACATAGAATTAGACAACATATGGTTTCTCAGGTGCTATCAAGAATTAGGGACTGAGAAAGACACAAATCACACAAATTTGACTGATTCAAACTAAACCATTGCGAACAAAAGAAACCCATTTGATATTCCAATGAGAAACGAAACCCCAAAATCGCAAATCGAGCATTCGAAGCAGGAAAAAAAGAGAACGAAGTAAACAGACAACTAAAATAGGAACAAAATTGAGTGGATTAGATGGTTATGATTCTTAAAGCTAATCGAAAACCCTTTTGGGATTTTGCTCATAATTGACAACCCAAAAGAGAAAATTAAGGAATAGAGATAGGAAAGTGTTGGACCTGATTTGCGCAGTTTGAGGTTCGATTGCCTTTCAACTTCAGTGTATTTTTGCCCCAAATACAATGCTCGATCGAACCCTTGTCTGTTTTGTTGATGCTATTTGTGTTAAAGGGAACAGATCAAACAAGGCATAACCAACGAGGCCAATTGCGAACATCCTTCTGCAAGTCTGTACACACGTGCGGTCTACCTCACAAGGGGTTTACGTGGTGATGACCGAGTTCATTTAAGGACGTGTTTGGTTGTTTTTTGCTATGTACATGAACCGACCTTTCTAATTTTTCAGACAGCAAATGCCAAATAGTTAAGCAACCTATAACCATCTACCACAAAAATAAAACTAAAAGTATAAAAAAAAGTGATTTGTACCATGGTATACAAATGTCCGGACACAGACCCGGAGCTTTTGAATACACGTGGACCCCACACAATTCACGTGAGCTCCAGCTATAAATATATGTGTCCGAATATTAGGTCCAAAACATTTTTCCAAAGAAAAAACCCTAAACGGTACTCAAAACTCAATAATACCAAGTTACCGATTTCTTCTTCCGAAGACACACCCACATGAATTAGTTTTGTTGTTAATATCATAGATATAGAGTTAATGATATTGTGAATTTCGCTTATAATGGCCTTTACGTCAAAACTAGATCTCTATTTGACGAGAAAGTAGGCAGTTAATTAAAGATATCATCTTACAACGAGCACAAAAGTTGATCTCAAAACAATTTTAGCACAAGCTGAAAACAAAGCTATCAAATTGTTTTTTATAGGGCTTTGGGTGAAAAAGTTGATTCATCTAGGTTTGATGAAAGTGTCATAAAAGTAGCCTGAAAGTGCTCGTTCTTGTTGGTGTTAATTCATCATGTTGCTAACCAATTGTTCAACTTATACATTCGGGAGGCATTCACAAGGCATCAATTCCACCTGCGCCACATCAAATTTTGGCTTTTTTTAGAAGGGCGTGTAACGCTAACGAGGAGACATAATCATCTGTAGTATTTCCAATGCTTAACTAATGTCCATCGATTCAAATGGTTATTTATCCGGAGTCCATCTTTGTTGTTGGTAGAACTCATTTTCTAAGCAGCAAGAATTCACTTTCTAACAAGCAAGTCAAGTCAAGGTTGTTAAACAAACAGGCCACAATAGCAGCCAACACTTTGGGGAGAGGACATGAATGTAAAAGGTAAAGTTAAAAAATGATGAGATCATTCGGTAATGAAAACTAGTATGGAAAAGCAAACGATAGATACCAACCAGGAAAGCAGAAAAGCTGCTGGAAGCCTGGCGCTGCACTCACATCTGGAACGCGATTCAGCTTCTAAGTCGATATTTTCTTTGAAAATACGACACTTACATAGTTCTTAACCTGTGTTATTAACGTGGTGTCATAACCGGCTGTCCATATAAGCGAATAATGTATGAGTGTCACGGAACATTAATGTAATCCAAAGTTGGAGTAATATATACAGTCTGAGAGTTAAATTCTTACATCAATACATAGTGTGTTGCACATGAATGAGAACATTGGAGTCCAAACAGAAAAGTAAAAATTTTTGGTGTAAATTATCTTCAAAAAAATTATGTATAATGTGTACTTCTACAACAATTTCAGAACTCCTTCTGATGAGATTTCAGAGGATTCTTCGGTGTTAGAAGATGGTACGGCCGAAAGAAGACTAATTGAAGCTTCATCTTTGACTACTTGGTGCTGTTCTAAGACAGTTGAATGGTCTTCTATATCATCAACATCACAAGGGTGTGCTGGTTGTACCGTACTGAATTCAATCCATTTCCTATCCTTCGCATGATTTATAGCAGGGTACAAAAACATCCCAATAATGACAACTGCGCCGCTTACTAAATATGTCTTTAAAGATGCCAAAGACATCACAAGAAGAAGCAATATTGCAGGAGGCAAGCAAAGCATTGTGGCACCAAAGGTTTGCAACGGAACTCTGTATGGTCTAGAAAGATCCGGCTTCTTTATCCTCAACCTTAAAAATGCTGCAAACTCAAGAAGCATTCCAATGGCATATAGGCAGTTGACAAATTCCAATATTTCTTGGAAACTCATCCAAGATAAGAAGATCACGCCAGTTGCAGAGCACAATATGCTTATGGTTGGAGTCCCATACTTTGACCTACAAGTTTCAAGGCAAATAGGTTATAATCTCAAGACAATAGACACCTCCCACTCCCTACAATTTTTCTGCAAGGGTTGGTGTACTCCAAGTGATATCAACTTATGGCAGAAAGCAACCACATGAAAGAACACTTCTAATAAGGCTTTCATTGCAAATTTTATCCCTACGTTTGCATCAGTTTCAGATAATTTATTCTTCAGAGAACACAGACCTTGTGAATCTTATAGACAACACAGCCCTTTTGAATTTTATAGCAGCCTCATAATAATAACAGGAGTATGAAATTTACGGGCAAACGTATGTTTATGGAAGGCCTCATTTATCTTATTTAATGTGTTTTAGTGAAAAGAGGAACGAAGTCTCATTCCACGAAGATGCAACTGACAAATGGTCTGCTTACATTTGATTCTGAAACAGAAGCTGAAGAATGCTATTCTGTTTCACCAAAAGCTGAAGAAGGCAACGGATCAATTTTGCATTACAGTTTTCTGTTACTGTATACTATAGTGTTCTATACGATTCTCATTCATGTTCTACGATATGTGATTCCAATTCTGTAGAGTTTAGGAAAATAGCAATATCTCCGATGTTTTTTGTCAACTGCTAAAGTAAGAATTCAGGCCCGAAAACTTAACTGTCAAGTCGTTTAATATGAATAATAGGAAGTAAATATCAAGGAAATCGACTGGTGACAAAGTGAAAGCATTCATTTTGACTGACCTTGAAGCAAACATAGCAGGGAGCATCCCAATCTCACTCATCCCCAGGAGTTGAAAGGCATCACTGCTCATTTCCGCTTCAAACAACCCCAGATTAGACATTGCCGCTGCTGCTTGGATCCACCATTTGAGCCAAGACCCTCCTATCAACATCCCAACTTCCGCGAAATACCCATCACTCCACCCACTAGGATTAAAGCTTAAAGCTCCAGTACCCGCAAAAAGTGGAATCAAATACGAAGAAACCACCAAAACTACAGCCCCAAAGAGAGCTTTTGGAAATGTTCGACCTGGATCTTCAATCTCCCCAGCAAGTGTGCTTGCTTTATCCCAATAGTTCAAGTTCCAAAACATGCTATTAAAGTATCCTCTCCACTGCACATTCTTAAAATCTACAACCAGCCATCGTCTTGGCCTAATTCGAGGAATCGAAAGAATACCCATAACAAGAAATGGAGAAAGCGAAAAAACAGCAAGCAAAACTGC
Source organism: Gaultheria prostrata (assembly GCA_036023075.1). NCBI lineage: Eukaryota > Viridiplantae > Streptophyta > Magnoliopsida > Ericales > Ericaceae > Gaultheria > Gaultheria prostrata. The sequence goes on along the minus strand of JAXBDA010002926.1, from coordinate 10,227 downwards.
CGAAAACCCAACAATGTGCAGGCCTCGGTAATTCAAGTAAGTCAAAGAAACAGTGATTCCTAAAAGAGCTGGAATTCGAGCGACCAACTGATTAAAGATCGGAAGGGAATGCTTCAAGTAGTCTAGAAACAGTACAGGATAAAGGGCATTGTCCATAACCCCACTTAACCATTTCCAGAAGCCTTCTTGGAACCCCCAGAAAGGCCCAAAAGCAGCTGATATCCAAACAACATAACCACCATTTTCAGGGAAGCTTGTGGCAAGCTCAGCAGTCACAAGAGCTTCTGGGATGCTCCAAAACAAGGGGAATATCAAGAATCCAAGCAAGGACAGGAGTGGGCCACCTCCAGCCCTCACTGAATCTTCCACACCAAAAGGGCCACCAGACACATCATAAAAGATCAAAGCAATCAGAGGCAGCAGTTTGAGTTTTGGGTTTGACTTTGTTGCTTTGTTCTTGACTTCATTTACCAATCCCTCTTCACCCATGAACACAAAGATGGAGAGAGATTGTTCAAGTTTGACCCACAAGGGCAGTGTGCCAGTGTGTGAATGATTCAAGATTTCAGTTGTCTAAACTCTAAACATCAATTATCTGATGGGAGAAGGCAAAAATTTCACACCTAATTAATCTTCACATTCAAATACAAATCAGCAATAGCTAATCAACTGAAAAGATCTAAAGAAATACCCAATTGAGGGATTAATCAAGTGGGTAATTGTTTGGACTTCACCTGGAGATATTGATCAATCAATCTAGCGGTTCTTGACCGAGTTTCACCATGGAGATCTCCAAGGGAGGAATTCGCAGTTGTGCTGTCAGTAAAACTCTCTCTCTCTTGGAAGGGTTGAATTTTGGAGGTAGGATGACAATTCCATTGGATTGCTTTTTCAGTCGCCTATTTGGATTTTTTTAGCACTTGCAAGAAACGAAAAGCAAGTATTTTTGCTTCGAATTGCAACTTCACTTAATGAGCGATAAAGTCAATGACAATCGCTGTTAATATGAGCATGAGAATTTGTGCTAAAATTAATGCTATGTTTGGAACTTGAGGGAAGTGAGAGAAAAGAAAGGAAAATTAAAATTTTTCCCTCCTCTTGTTTGGTTTGGAGAGAAAGAAGAGAGAAAATAAAAAATTTAAGTATTGTGAATAGTGAATTTTTCCTCCCATTTTTCAATCATTTTCCTCCCACTTTATTTTCTCTTATTTTCTCTTCCTTTCCGCATGTTCCAAACAGACCATAGATTCCAATCAGATGGGCAATTGGGTGGCCATCATTTCCTCCTTTTATTTGGGGAATTGATTTTCCTTTTTCGTTTTGGAAAATTCTAAAACCACGTTTACAAAGTGTATACGTGTGAAAAATATATAGGAATATGAAAGTATATAAAAAATAGAAAAATGCTGAAGTATTTCTTTTTTGGGTCTTGTTCTTGCATTATCGTCAACTTAGTGACTGTCAATAAAAAGGCTCTTTTGTTTTTACCATGAAAAATTCATTTTCAAACTCCCTCCATCTCATTTTGATAATCTCATAGCATTTTATTTTGGGCCGTCCCAAAATACATGTCCACTTCTCAAAATTAAAGAAAGAATCTTGGTAAAATTTTATTCTTACCTTTGTGTTTAAATGGAAGTAACACTGTTTACATCAAACAAAGTTGAAATGTCAACGCTATTGGATTCAACCATAGTACATTAATTAATAAATAAATGAAATATATAATCGGAAAAGTGAGTAATCATTTTGATTTTTTTTTTTAGTACATGTGAGAAGTGTTAGTGGTTAGTGATGTTAGTAAGAATTGACCCTTAGTCTAATTGCATGAGATATAAAGTGTATTATCAACTTGGGTACCATCCACTTGCATTTTGCTCTCTTAAAGTGGAAGGATCTCTAAATTCTAAAATAGACTAGTACTCCCTCCGTCCCTTTTATAGTGTAGACATTTTTATTTTGGGCTGTCTCTTAATAAATGTGTGTTTTGAAAAGTTAGTGGGTACATTTCCTATTTTGCCCTTAAAAGTAGATTCATTTTTGAAAAGTTAGTGGATATTATTATATTGATAATGGTAAGTAATGGAAAGTAGATGTAAAAGTTGTAAAAGTTGATGTGAGAGAAAATAAGTTGGAATTATGATATAACACACTTAAAAAGGGACGGATGGAGTATTAAAAAGGGTATATGGTATGGGATGGGGTAGTATTGTTTTTTTAATCTCTTCCAAGCAGTTTAGATGGAGGTCTTGGTTGGTGGTTTTGTGTCCTACACAATCGATCATATTCGATTCTTGGGTTAGGCTAGAAAATAATTCTTGTAGATATAAATGTGCATAAGCTGATCTAGATAACTCTGACAGTCAAAAAAAATAAAAAGAAATTTAGACGGTGTACGTTATGCTTGTGGGGTATGGAAAAAGGGAATAACTTATTTGTTGACGGTCCGCAAATAAGGTGTTTGCACACCGAACACATCACGCCATCCATCTCGAGATTCAATGACTCGGATAAATGCCCAAATATTTTTTTATTTTATTTTGCTTTTCTCTCATGGAAGAAAACACAAGAGGAGGAAGACGTTGTAGAAAGTTCCAAGTGTTACTTGATTTTTCTGGCACGCTTGGCTCTCAAGTCTCACCCCATGTCTGAGAATCCATTGCACGCTATCTTTCAAGCCTGCGAAAAAATTTCGCACTGCGTTCAATCCCATCTCTCGCAATTCACTGGCTTTCCAAATAGCTCATCACCCACAAATGGACGGCCTATTTTTTCCCTCTCCTCATCCTCTAAAGCAAGCAAATTGATCAGCACCAACGATACCCAAATATTTTTCCAACCGAAAGAGATCCCAAATGAGGTACTCAGTTCTCTTCTCATTCTCAAAATCTCAACCGACTTCATTTTACTTGGCTTAAAGTTTAAATCTTTTGATTGGTTTTGGGCTATACTGCGATGAAGCTCAGTAACTGTTTGATAAAATTCCTGAATGAGTGTATAGGCAATAGTATGTGGGATATTTTTATCTGGGAAATTTCCTTTTTTTGAGACGTTTGTTGATGTTAAACGCTCGGATCTGAAGCAGAACAAGATAAGCAGAATTCAAGAAAATGGGGGTCGCAAGCCTTCTATATGCAGCTTAAACAGCTAAGAGCCTAAGAATGGGCTGACAAACTAACTACAGGTTTACTCACCGACAGAAACTAACTGAATAAATTAACCAGGGCTAACTAACTTCTCGAAACCATGTTAAACCACCAAAGAATTGTATCACTTCCCAAACATGTTCAAGTAGGCTTTCTTGGTTTGGCGATATTGAATTGCAATATCCTTTGGAGTCTAGGAGGGAAAGGAAGCAAAATGACTTGCTAAATACGAGGGAAAATAGAAAGAGAAAGGAAAGTGGTCAATCTCTTTGCTTACGGTGTTTAGGAGGGAAATTGCTCAATGTGTGGCGTGTGCATTTTGTTATGAAGGGAGGATCAGAAACTTCTCATTGCTGGTAAAAAAAAAAAAAAAAAAACTAGAAAATGGGTCCGTGGCAAAGCCTTCAATAAAGATATAGTGTTTCCTTAATCTGCCAAATCTTCTCACTTTCTCGAGGAAAGAATGAAAGGAGTAGATTTTCACACACAAACCCCATTTTAGTTTCCATCTCATCGTTAGCAGCCAAACATTTTGTCCCTCCTCTTCTTCCTTTGCTTTCTCGCCAGTTCTGTCCTTTTTTCAATTCTTCTTTAGAGAGTGCGCTTCTTTTTGAAGAGATGCCATTGCTGATTTGCAAAGTCATGCGCAACAGTTGATGGCTGGAAATTGGCCTGCTAGAATGCAGTTAATTCAATTAGGATTGGACAAGGAGCATTGCGTTGTAATGGTGTTCATTTGAATTATTCAATAAATGGAACTGGATTTGTATTACTCTTTTGGGTTTCTTCAGGGAAAAACTGCCACACCTGTGTCAAAAGAAGAGCTTGGCAGGGCCACCTGGACCTTTCTACACACTCTTGCTGCTCAGGTCTTCACAATACCATTTGTTCACTGCTTATTTAATTAGTAGTTGCTGTTTCCTAGTTTATGTTCTATCTACTATGGAGCCTGCATCCGGAAACAGTAGCGACTAGCGACTCCATGAGCATTTCACATCACGTATTTGTTGACATTCTGTCGGACTAAACTGCTCATTTGTGCATGTTTTCAGTATCCAGATAATCCAACTAGACAGCAAAAGAAGGATGTAAAAGAACTGGTATGGTCCTCCTTGAACCTCCTTTCTGTGGGCTTTTTGTTGAACCTGACAGTCTTTGCTTGAAAGCAACAATTTTTCATTTTCCTTGAAATAGCATTACAAAGAGTTTTCCAGTCAAGATTGATATGCTTTGGTGGAAATGACAATTTGGCAGACTTATGTTTTTGTTTGTCGTACTATTTATTTTTGTTATGTATGTACCTTGACCATCAATTTGGCATTCAGATGGAGATATTATCTCGGATGTACCCCTGCAAGGATTGTGCAGATCACTTCAAAGAAGTTTTGAGGTTTGTACTTGATTTGTGTCTTACGTTAATCTTTGATTTGGTGTAAGAAGCCAATTCAAAGCTGAATAAGCAATATACACTTGTTGCTATGAATCCATCCTTTTCTTCAAGGCCAGCCTCTTCATGGCTGATATTAGGTGAACCAATGTGGCCTACTTAGGCAACAAGATTCTCCAGCATGTAATGGCAGTTTGTCATCGGTATCTGTGGTGAATATGCTTAAGTATGCTGTATCGCTGTGCTAGGCGAACACTGCTCGCAAAGGCTGATGTAATTTAGTTCTCCCCTTGCCTCTCTCCTTTGAGGGCAATTTCACTGCATTTTGTTATTGGGGGGAAAAAAAGCGGAAAGAACCGTGGTACAAATTTATAGGTGCAGGGGTGAGGGGAAAAGTGCCTATTATGGGCCCAGCCCACTTTAATCATCTCCGACTGCCAGTGTGAGAATCCAGTTCAATACCTTACACGTGAGTGCCAACAAAAATGTAGAGTAACATTATCCATCATAATACAAATTTGATCACGATACACATTGAATATCGGCTCCAACTCTTTTTTATCGGCTCCATCTTTATTTTGTACATTCGTAAGTTTTTTTGTTATGTCCTGTTCTTTTTGGCTATTAGCTGTCTTTGGAAGCGAATCATTGCAATTTTTCTGATCATTTGTGGTTCCCAGTTTGTCTGCAATGCCTCGTCGCTGGATGTTTTGGGTCTTTAACCGCCTAGGAAAAAGAAGATAAAGGGAATGCTAGTGCTAAGGGTTCATTTTCTTTGCATAAACTTCCCTAATTGATGGACAATTTCACTTGTTTGACAGAGCAAATCCTGTACAGGCTGGATCTCAAGCTGAGTTTTCCCAATGGTTATGCCATGCACACAATGTTGTTAACAGAAGGTATCAAAATGTGGTTGGATATAATTGCTTGCTTCAAAACACTTAACCAATGGGATTTTGGCTAGCTGATCGCGATCTCAAAGTCTAATTTTGGATCAGATCGAGCCCCAATTCCAAGTCAACCAAAATGGTTTGCTTCCTTTGGAATGTTTATGGAGTCCTAATTTGTGGCTCATTCGTGTTTCAACAGCCTTGGTAAGGTGGTATTCCCCTGTGAGCGAGTTGATGCAAGGTGGGGGAAGTTGGAGTGTGAGCAGCGGGCTTGTGATTTACAAGGAACTAGGACAACAAAATTTTGGTAATGAACAACATTAGAACCACATCGTGTTTATCGTGGATAGTGCTGTTGTTTTTTGTTATTGATTTAGTGCTGTAGTTTTGTTTTTTTTATATCAGTGATTAGAGTTGTCGACGACTACTGTACATGGAAAACTGTTATGTAAATAAAAATATGATTCGGTATACAATAACACTATGTTTAGGTATACAGGCCATTGATGTTACTCTTTGATGTATGGTCAAGCAGGCGCTAAAACCCCGAATTTTATTCTGTTATGTAATTATGATCTCGTCTGAACGTATCAGCACGTGAACACAAGATATTCTTGGAAAATTACGAAATACTGTATTTAGTCCACACAAACAGTGACTGTTGGTCGATTATATAATCCCATCTCCAATTGACGGAAAAGCAAGTTAGAATTATTCGTTCTCCTTTCGTTGTCTTCCAACTATTCGCCTTTTCCGCCAGAAAACAAATTCAGAAGTACTCATGAAACAACAAGAAGCAAGACATCACAGTACAGAGGAAGAGGAAGATGGTGAAGCACAAGCATGGAGCATGTGAAACTTTCTCCGATCAACTCTTCCCAAAGGTCCCAAGACTCCCAACTGACTTGAAAAGGAACTGAGATACCATTGTCCAGCTAACATAATATAGGGAGAATATATCCTCGCATCTATCTTTTCTTCAAATGAGTAACAATTAAATTCCATGCGCCAAATATAAACTGTGACATGGTCTATTAACTTCTTATAAAGATTAAAGACAATCAATAGTATTATTTAAATTTTAGATGCTTTTTTTTTTCTCATAATTTTGTTAGATTGTTAATCACCCATAGAGAGAGGAGTAAATTTATTATTTATATCTTCAAGACACCCCATCACGTGTGGCCATACTCTCTTCCATAAGCGGGCTAAACATGTGCAAGAATTTAATTATCAGGTAGGTGGTGAGGTTTGAACACAAGATCTATTGCATGCTCTGATACCATATTAAGACATCCAATTCTAAATCAATTAGCAATGAGTGAGGAGACTGTCCATACTTATATACTCATACTAGTTTTTGAGGTTGTAATTAATCAATGTGTGACAAGCTCCAACACTCCCCATGTGCGGGCCAGAGGGATCCATAACATTGGGATCACAATGAACAAACAATGAAACAAGGTGCACTTATGACACTAACAACGAGGCAACCAATCAAGGGAGTCTTGTCCAAAAGCTTCCAAAAGCCTAGCTGTGATAACATGTCAAAACATCCAACTCATCTAAGAGCTTAAGCTGATAGAGAGAGGGGTAACTTAATTATTTAGATCTTCAACATGCCCCCTAACATGTAGCCAACCTTTCCTCCGTAAACGGGTTAAGGCCGAGTTTTCCGTTAGATTTTATGGGAAATCCCATAAAATCACGCACTTGATAAAATCACTCTCTTTCCCATTAGATAAAATACAAGTGTGATTAAATTACCATCCAATGCATCATTTACCATTTTGCCCTTCCTTTTCTTTAAGGGGCCTCACAATATATAATAAAAATGAATATTTCATATGAATCCGGGGGCAAAGCCGTAATTTCCTCTTCTGTCCTTCCCTCTTCTACAGTGGATTCATTTTATCAAATGAGGTGAAAGGGTGATAAAATCACCTCATTTTATCTAACGGAAAACCCGCCCTAAACATGTGCAAGTATTTAATTATCACGTAGGCAGTGAGATTCGAACACATGATCTATTGTCTGCTCTGATACCATATTAGATTATTAACCATCAACTCATCTAAAAACAAAAGCTGTTAGAGAGATGAGTAACTTTATTATTTATATCTTCAACAAATTTGTCTGTTACATTGTTTGTCTCGACGAGGAGAATAAAAAAAGTATAGAAATATCGACCAAAAATGAAAATAGCTCATCGACGCTAAGGACACTAAAAGACTCTTTTTCTTCTTTTCCGAACTTTTTTTTGTCTTCAGCGAACTTTTTCAACTTTGATCTATATTTTTATACTTTGGGACGAATGATTATCTAAAAAACTTGACCCGAATCTAGTACCAGTTGAGAGAAAACTACCCAAAAAAACTCAGTCAAAACCAAGAAATTTAGGCAAAAGGGACCAAAGAAATCACAATTATCACCAAAAGCGAAGTACAAGAAAAGAAACAACTCAATGAGCCAATATATTTCAAGATAATACTAGTATTGTCTGTCCGTTGCCAAATTTGGGTGTAAACAAGTATCCAAGCTTAATATTGACTACATATATGTACAACCACTGATAAGACAATAGATTAGTAAGATTAGTACATCTTCCAGCAGAAGATCAACATATAGAAAGGAATATCTTCCATCAGTTTCCTGCGAGGGTTGATGCTTGTGCAGTGAATCATGGGGTTCCAAGAGCACATTCAGTTTGCTCAGGAGCTCTAAAATGTAGTCCCAATAGAAGGCTATAGTCAACTATCTCATAGTCAACTATCTGTTGAGATTCTAGGAACATGCAGTCTAACTTCAGTTGTCTGCAGCAGAAGAAGGAAGCAAAAACCTATTAGACTGTGGATGAAGTTATCCGCATGTTCAATTAGATCGATGTGCAACAGTCTAAAGCATCAACTTGGAATGATGGAAGTTCGTTTAATCATATTTTTTCACTTGGCTTATCTCTGTGATGTTACTTCTCAGATTATAAACATGAAATACGCAGATATCACAAATTGCTGATGAAAGGAACACACTTAAAAAGTGACTCTTGCAGAAATTTGTCCATATGAAATTCACATGGCAAATCTAGATCTTTCAAAGTGGTGTTCTCATTGATCTCATCCTGATTTGTGATTGATTCTTCCCAGCGTTGAACCCTTCAAATCGAAACGACGATGTATTCACAATTCAGTGCAAAATACATTCCCCATGACCACAAACCTTTCCTGAAATGAAATAGATTATAAAAACCTACACTGATCCAAAAGTACCAGTTCCAGCACTGAAGAAAATGAGAGCAGTATGATTACAACATACCTTCCTTCCACATTTCAATGTTAGTTGATGGAGGCCAAAAAATTTTGTTATAAGGGTGTTCTCATAGTCTTTTACATGATCATAATATGATTAACTCTACCACATAAAGAGGATTACAAAAACAATTACACAATAAGATCTGGATAAATCATAGCAGTTTTGAACCCAATAAAAATTATCTAGCTGGGGGCTCACAGTTTGTCACATAATATGAAATCTCAAGGATCAAAATTTTGGTTTGCTGTCGTGTTTCGGCATGAATAGAAATAAAAACATTTTCGGAAACATTTAGAATTTTTTTTGGTAATTTTCAAAAGAGAAAGAAGGAAATTGAAAATACAAGCAATGTTAGAAACACAAATTAAAACCTACGTGCATAAAAACCTCATAATTGATAATCAAGTATATTAGTATCTATATATTGATTAGTAACTCATTAGGAAAAAAAATTATAAAACAAAAACCCCAATATCAAATGATTATTGTCAAGTATAGTCACGTAATTAAAATCCGTGTCGACACAAGTTCTATTTTGGTTGTTTTCCGATGCATATCTCTATATTCTATTATCTTTGTTTGGATATGCTGGAAATTTGTTATTCCATAGGTGTTTTGTTATGGTCTATATATGGAAACGTATCGATGAAAAGAAACGTCTATTTGCTCCTTGCAGAAATAAATAAATGAAGAAATAAATATTAGGGAAAGAAATCAAATCCATAATACAAGGAAAACGTCTTCTTTTTGCTATGCAGGAAAACGTCTTCTTATCTTCATACTAGCATTTTACCCGTGCTATGCACGGCCAAGATAACATTCATGCCCAATATACGAATATGGCATAACAGATAGCATGTGCATGCACCCAAATGACTATAAAAGCATGTGTATGTATGTATCTTATAAAAAAACAAAAGAAAAAGAAAAAACCCACCCGCAAATTGTTACCACCAACACAGGGATCTAATAAACACACAAAACCAAAATGACCCCAGACCCCTGCCACGTCCCTTTCTCTCCCAGACCCCTCCCACGTCCCATTTTCCCTCCCCCGCTTTCTCCCCCCACTCTCTCTCTCTCTCTCTCTCTCTCCCAATTTTAAAAAATTAAAAGAAAGTAACAAATCTAGAAAATTAGGATTAAGGGTTTGACCCAAAATGGAGATATTCTTGAACGATGTACACATTGCTTGTATCTCAAAAACCTGTGGATGTGAACATCAATGGGAAATGGAAATGTTAGGAAAAAAAATTGCAGTTCAAAGTTAACGACTCTTGTACATTATGTAGGAGAAGAAAGATTGGACATGAACTAACCTTTAAGAAATTGATAATACAAATAGAAACAATTCCTTTTCTTGAATGCTGAGCCTTGCTTGAATCAAAACCTGTGGATGTAAGCATCAATAGGAAATGGAAATGTTAGTAAAGAAAAACTAAGTTTACATAAGCAGCAATACTTTAAAGAAAACTCTGAAGTAGAGGAGTAAACG
>JAXBDA010002925.1:0-38428 GCA_036023075.1 Gaultheria prostrata | reverse complement strand
AACCGAATTGGGAGGAACCGAACAAAACCGAACCGATTTATTTTAAACAGGTTTCGGTTCTATGTTTCCCCCGAACCGAGTTTTACCGGTTCACCCAAAAACGTCTCTGAACCGGATCCGGACCGAATCGAACCGGTTTCACCCCTAGTACCTGAGTTCAATATGGATGTTCAAAGTCAATTCCAGTGATCTTTAGTCAAAAAAGAATAAAATGGTATTTGATTAAAATAAAAAATTCAAGGTCCAGTGTTTTTATTATTTTTTCTTAGATTGTCTCGGCCCAAATCAATCAAACAATTTCAAAAGAAAAAGTAAAGGTTCCAACGAAAATGCATTTCTCAGTCTAAGTTGCACTAATAATGTCACCTAGAACTCGGATACCCAAGTTCTCTGCATGATTATAAGGATATCCACCTCTTAAGCAAATTAATGATTTCGTCATTTATTTTCTTGCATATTTATCATTTTTATCCTCATTCTTCATGTGCATTCGTAATATAGATATTCACTTTAGTGCAAATTTGCAATCTTATTCCTTGTTTATACATATTACGTAATTTCATTGTATAATTGTTCATTTTCATGCATATTTACAGTTTCGAGTCTTACTTTATATTTTCCTGTATACGTGAACAAAGTTTCAATGTAAAATATTTATAAAAATCCCACGAGCATTAAAGTAGAGACCGATCCTCGTGTCGGGCGAGGGGGTGCCGTAAAACCCTTTCCCTCTTGTAACCTGGCTCCGAGCCCAAAATCTTTTTAAAATGATCAGTTGCTAAGCCTTTTTTTTTAAAATACAACATGAAAATCACACTTTCAAAAATCAAAAGCCGGCGAAGTCGGGAGCCGTTGTGGCAGCGTCCACAAGTACTTTACCAATATATTTGGCAAAAGAGATTACTTTGACGAAAAATCCTAAAATGGCAACCCATTCGAGATGATCTAAGGTTTCTTTGGCTTAATAATCCTACTGGATATTTTTTTCAACTTTTTCTACCTTTATTATTTTTGTGCCAATATTTTGTGAATTATTATTTCGTCTTGATGAAATGTACATTGAAACAAGTTGTGTATTAGGCTTCATTTGGCCTGTTTATTTGAGATTATTTTCGTCTGTGAAAACTATTATTACTGCAGTGTAAAAAAAATCACTTGAAACAAAAATAATTTAAATGTGATAACTTTTCTGGAATATTTTTTCTTTTTAAATTCCTTTAATTTTTTTTATATATTTTAAATTTCTCTGGTCGTGGAAATTTTAGAAACCTAAATCTTTTAACTAAAAGTTTCAAAAAAAAAAGGAAAAAAGAAAAAGAAAAAGCTACTAATAAGATAGGTCAAAGTTAATATTTTAACTAAATATTTCACTCTTTTTTTTTTTTTTGGTACATCGGAAATCTAAATATTTCACTCTCTTTGTGGTCTCTATCTTCGCTCTGCACCTCACAGTCCTTCCTCTCCTCCCTCAACCTCTCTCTCTCTCTCTAACTGCCTTTTCCCCCACCCAACGCCAGTTGCCCTCTCCCAAGCGTAATGCTACTATGCGCAACCCCACATATGAGATTTTGTGGCTTTAAATATGAGTTTTGTGGCACCAAATATGAGATTTTTTGGCACCAAATATGAGATTTTTTGGCACCAAATATGAGATTTTGTGGCTCAAAATATGATATGGCATACGGTATGCACCCCATACAGATGGACGACCGAGATTGCGCCACGTATGATGTGTAGGAATTTGTGCCACCTTTGACCATTGACTATATGAGATTTTGTGGCTCCAAATATGAGATTTTGTGACTCAAAATATGAGATTTTGTGGCACCAAATATGAGATTTGAGATTTTGTGGCTCCAAAATATGAGATTTTGTGGCACCAAATATGAGATTTTGTAACTCAAAATATCAGATTTTGTGACACCAAATATGAGATTTTGTGGCTCCAAATATGAGGTCCGCAAGTCCGCACGCACTGTAGCAAAGTCCGCATGGATCTAATATGAGATTGTGTGGCTCCAAATATGAGATTTTGTGGACATATATGAGATTTTGTGGACATCCGTATGAGTGTGCATACCATATGCATTTCATATCTCCAGCCACAAAATCTCATAGTTAGAGCCAAAAAATCTCATATTTTGAGTCACAAAATCTCATATTGAGTAATTTTAGAGGGTTGCGCATAGTAGCATTACCTTATCTTTTAAGTTGTTGGGGTAATGGTTTCCTTGAACTTGTGTAGGTGCAAATGGCAGGCAAAGTAAAGGAAGCAGCGTGGCTATAATGGTGGAGGAACCACCAAATCTCACACATTGATTTTCCATTTAAGAGAATAGAGACAAGACGATAATTCCCAATACTCCCACGACCCCAAAATCATTCTTAGCAATAGAGACACCTTTAAAACTAGGCCGACAGCAATAAGCTCCCAAAAAAGTATAAGCTCCATGAGCTTGAATATAGCCCAAGAGTTCAACAGAGGGATCCGGAGTGCTGGTGTGCGGCCCTAGCATGCGCATTTGAGCCGTTGATCTCGGTAATCAATGGTTCGGATGTCACACAACAGGGAGCGCACACCAACACTCTCCCTTCCTCAACAGATAGCTGGGAGTGGGTAACATGAGGGTGTGAACAGATCGATTTGGTTCTGTTTTAAGATGAATCAAGGACCAGAACTACTAATTCGAACAGAAAATGAACAACTCGAAACACAAACTGCAGAGAATAAATGGTTCGTTTCCAGTTCGGTTTCCTAGTTTGCTAGGGAATAAATCACCATATCAAGACTATTCAGCTAAACAAGTACGAACTAGATAACAGTTCGATTCGTTTCCACGCCATCCATGTGAGCATGAATCTGTAAACCAGACCGTAAATCCATGGTTTTATTTTCTCTAAATCAGAACTGAACTTGCTTTCCGAAAATCCAAATTAAACCATCCGTATGGTAAGGACTTACAGGACTAGTTTGAATAGGTTTACCGGACCAATAGATTGTTTTCAACCAAGGTTCTAAAAGACGCTAGTCGGTCCCAGGTCAATCGGCGCCGACTAGCGACTTTTTGCCTAACTAATTGCCGACTTTTGCCCGACTAGTCCGGTTTCGATCAAGTCGGGGACCTCCGACTAACGACTTTGGGCCGATTAGCCATCCGTATGCTAAGGACTTACAGGACTAGTTTGAATAGGTTTACCGGACCAATAGGTTGTTTTCAACCAAGGTTCTAAAAGACGCTAGTCGGTCGGCTGCCGACTCGCCACTTTTGGCCAACTAATCGCCGACTAGTCAGGTTTCGATCAAGTCGGGGGATCTCCCACTAGCGACTGGCCGACTTGACCGTTCTTTGGAACACTGTTTTCAACAGGGTACTAAGCAAAAAGGTAGAGGATCCAGAATGCTATTCATTGCAAATTTCAACTTAAAATAGTACTTAATAATGATTTTGTAATACACACTCGTTTACACCCACTATCAAAGTCTAGTGCCTAAACGTCCTGCCCCAGAGAGAGAGAGAGGGTGGCAAAGGCAACTGAATCATGAAAAAGTGAATGAATGCACAAGAAGCACTTGAGAACTGGGGCATGGGTTTGAAACCTGCTTTATTTGATAGCGATTTATACCCACGACAGATGAGAAGAGAGAGGCAGGACGCAATCAACTAGATGGTGTAGAAATCGTGCAGGAAAAAGCAGATGAAATCAATTCTAAAATAGTAGAAAGGTACAGCACCACATTTTTGTCATTCGATATACATCAGTGGGGAGTTAGCGGGAGAGTTAGTCCAGAGGGGATCTAGAAACTATCCAAAGCCTTAAACCCCTAACACCTCTGCCGAGGCTCCAACCCTGGTCTCGCTTGTGGGAGAACTAGGAGATAACCGCTAAGCTACAAGCACGTTACGTCTCCTTTATTTGTCAACGTGTCAACTTTTCATCTTCCTAAATTACCCTTTTACAACATGTTAATTACTACAAGTTTAGATATATGGGTCAAGAAAACCCACTCGCATGCCACTTCTCCGCGTTCTAACGGCTACATGGTAACTTCTCTCTCTTTCCCAAACGACTCTGAAGACCAAAGGTTTCTCACCTGCTATACTGTGTTCGGAATTTCATGCGTTGTGCACTCTATCTCACTTTGGGCATTGTTAGTCTTTGTGTGGATTTTCTAAATTCTATTCGGAATTTCATGCGTTGTGCACTCTATCTCACTTTGGGCATTGTTAGTCTTTGTGTGGATTTTCTAAATTCTATGTAGTAAAATGTAAGCATCTACTGTATCTTCTTTCAAACATTAGAACGGGCATGAGAAAGAGGGAGTAGTTTATTTGTGCATCATGTTATTTCTAGATGTAATTCTATAAACTCGACATGCACAAACAAACATCGTGAGTGTGTGCGCTTCTAGTGAAAAAAAGAAGAGGGGAGGGAATTTTGTTCACAGCCAGTCGAGACAAACAATGGTCGGTATTTTGACTACTAGATGCGAGGAACAGGTTTTCGCAATCCCGTCATTGTCAATCCTATTTTTTGTCTTTAATCGTTTGAATTTACTTTAAGCCAAAAACACGGGGTTACTTAAAAAGGTGCGATTTCTTTCTCCTGTTGAAGGATAGTATGCATAAATGACATCAATAAGGACGGAAAAAGAGTGCGAACAATAAGAATGCGTGCAAAATTTACTGTCATTCATACCATCACCAACCCAACACTTTGTTTTAGACGCTTAAAACAACATACTCGAATCGTATTTACAGAATTTCACCATTCATGCAAGGTCCAACGTGGCAAATATATTTCAATCTCTACTTCAAAGATTTCACACATTCTGTTCAAGATTTCTATGATAATGTAAACTTCTACCAGCAACTACAAAATGAGATCCCCAATTTTTTATTTACTTAGTACCTGATGTTAGTACCATTTCAAAGATTTTTTTACAATATCCATATTACTTGATCCATAAACGAAAATATTGAATGTTACATTTTCTCCCATAACTGAGATATACAAGATAACATGAACAGCGATATAGACCATCCTCGGCAATCTCCTCCATCATCTCCATTTTTGAATGAAATCTCGATCCTCCCTACTAAAGGAAGATTTAGAGTATAAATAGAGTGCTGTCATCCTCTTAAATGGAGATACAAAGATGGGTGAGAGATGCTCTTACCATGCATACATAAAGGGGACGACAAACAATAAAAGACATTCAACACCAAAAACCATTTTCCTTTTGGGATAAGTTCACTCTTGTATCCTAAACCAGTTCAACTTTTGGTCACTTAGTACCACAACTCTCAATTCCTCTTTTTTGGACATAACACAAGGAGGGCACATGCTCTTATCCATTCCTTACATGTGCCCTGCAAGCGGCAAACAAGCAAAATCCATGGCAAACCCACCATGAGTGGCTCGTGGGTCCTCAAGATGGGACACCGTGGCTTTGAACTTGTGCTGTCCTCTAAGGTGTCCCCCCCCCCCCCCCAACTAAAATACTACCCCTGGTGGAGAAGGTATGGGCACTTTTTGGCCTCAGAAGACATTCTAAGCACTTGCCAAACTTTTTGCTCAAGGGATCCCCAGTCTGTAGAAATAAATGTTCATGATTCTCTTCTGGAACCCATCGTACTAATAACCGCCAACCAGGCAGTAGTCAAGGTGTTCTGGTCAAGTAAAGAAGACAGTAGTTAAGGTGCAAATAACACCAAAATGTTTAGAAGTTGACAAGTTTAATACATACATACATAAATAGATATATGAGGCCAGATCTGGTGACACAACATTTGGCACAAGAATAATTGGAGACCCACGCTAAATGAGTTTATTTTTTACAGAAACTCTTAAAAACATGTTAAAACTAATGGAATGGCTCCGATCATTTGCGTGGGACTCCAAAATGAGTGTTTTACATTTGGTGTCAAATGTTGTGTCAACAGAACCGACCCCTATATATATAGACCTACTTTGATCTCTTTCTATAGATATATTTCGTATTCCAAACACACTTTTGGAACATTACTCAACCGACTGTCCTAATTCTATTCGGAACTTTACATGGCCCAATCTCATAGACTGTGGGCTGATGTATCTTCTTTCACCATTATATGTTGCCATTTGTCAAACAAGATTGAACATACAATCAAGGCCAAGAAGCAGCACCAAAAGGCCCACATATCAAATATGAAACCAGTCCATTTCAATACGTGTGTGAAGCTGGACAATATGAGCCTACTTAGGGACTCAGACATACTAATTGAGTAATTGGGGCCCTTTTAGGACTACCAATGCAACAATATAACTAAAGGTTTTAATGGATGAATGCGGTTCCAAGTTTAATTAGGTCATGCACTTCTGGTGTATAATCAAAGTCCAGAAGATCAAATCAGACCCACTAAGTACCAGTCTATAACTTGTTAAATTGAGAACGGCTACGACTCTACTTAAACTGCAGAGTTCAATATGTCGAAAGCAATATTTTGTTAAAATATGCATCTCCTAAAACAATGAATCAATAAGGGCGAAAGATGAGCGTGGCTTTCTCAGTAAAAGGCCAACTCAGTCTACAGCAATGGCCACTCACTCACAATTAGAAAAGTCGGAAGGAACAAGATCAAGCGCACTCAAAATCTACTGATACAAAGCAAGCTTCACAATCCACAACATATCCACACTAGAATATTGCTTTCACATCTCACATAACAAATGATCAACGAACACATATCCCCATGCCATACCTGAAAGCATGCAATTGGTCTTGATTCTTTGCAGCTTTAAAAGTCACAAGTCAGTAAAAGGATTAATCATACTCTAATTCATCTGGAGTAACTGGTCTTTTGAGGGGTATAACAGATTTCTTTTCGACATCCCTAGATAATGCTTTCCTCATATCTGTAAACAATGGAATTGAAGAAATGTGAGATGCAATAAAAGCCACAAAAAGCAGAGTACCGATTTCTGGGATTAAGCATACAGACTCACCTAACCCATCTTCCTCCCCAGAATAATAACGCAGTACCCGTCTGTAGATTATATAACCCAGCTGAAAGGTAAAAGGTACATTGATCATTATCACATACACACATTTGACACCGACAATCAACGATATTTACCAGCAATCCTATTACACAACAAACCGTCGTGAAACATTGAGCATCAACAATCTAAATACAGTTCATATCGAATTAGTTATCTGCTTAGGACGAAATTTTCTGCAAGAAATATATTGACCGCCGTCCAGCAGATTGTGAGTTAATCTTTCAATAGGTAGGTCATGATGAAATGCTTTTATTTCATTCTAGCCATGTCTTCTACAAATGGTGGAATGTGGATGCTTACCAATTTATGCATGTATGCTTCTCTTGATGAACCAAAGCGTGGTAGTGCAGGCAATAGAAGACAGAAAGAAAGTTCCAGCAACTAAGGGACAACAAGGGTGACTATGCAATCTAAAACAGAGAGACAAGAGTTCGAAACCCAACCCACGAACATCAAGAATACAAACATCTTTACTACTCCTTCAAACATGTAGAGAGTGATGCAATGCATGGAGGGTCACGTGGGCTTTGTAGCAAAATAAGGTATCCATATATTCAAAAATGAATATGTAACACATGATATAGCTCTGAAGAGCATTCCTTATGACCCAAAGTAAGACAAGAAAAAACAAGCGCAGTGATAGACTGAAAATCCAAGCGCATTTTTAATTGTTGAGATTAGAGAAGAGGGGTCGACTCACTTGAAAGCTTGTTAAGTCAAGTTTGTTGCAATTGAGAGTTCTTTTGGTTTGCAATTTTGACATAATGTGCAATAATGAAAATCTGTGTAGCTTTGAAACACAAGAGATGTTCTGCCTACCTATAACCTCAGCTTGGTGAGAATGGTTCACCAGCTAATGGAACTTCAAAAAATTGCGGAGTCGTACTCCACCTTATCTAGTTATCTTATGTTCAATAAGGAGGTTTAGCACCAAATTGGGAGTTCATCAACTTCTGAAGTGGACGGAAGAGCTACTTCAAAAGAAACATCTATTGGAATTCCGCAACACATATTTAACATTCTAGCCAGTGTTTACAGCTTATAAAAAGTTCTACTACCAATAAAATTGTTACAGTGAAGAATATTGAACTGGAAAAAAAAAAGGGTTCAGAGAAATTACCTTTTCATACATCTTTATTGCTGGGGTGTTCGATGCTCTCACAAAGAGATCCACAAAATAAGCCTTATCACTGCCAGAAAAAACAACATGAATGATGTCAAAAGACATAACTTTAAGATACAAATATTAGATGTATTGTTTTGTGAAAACAAGCATGCATGGCTAATCAAAATAGTATATGCTACCATGAGCTCATCCCTTTGTTCCGTCTGAAACATATTTTTCCGAAATGAAACCCCCACGACTAAATTTCGAGGCCGGAAGAAAAGTGGAAAGGATACCTGACTGGTGATGATACAAACCCACAACGTGTAGCAAATTCTACAGCTGGATGACCAGTCACGAAGCAACTATCCCCGATCTTGGATGGGGCTTGAGAGAAAGTAACAACACTGGGTTTTAAAGATTCGGGAAGCGACGGTATCCTCAAGATATTGAACTCGGGTACTGCGACAACAAGCTCCGCCATCACCGGCGGGATTGCACGGTCGAAAAACTTAACGTACGTTTCCGACACCAGAAAGGCATCTCTCACAACTCCAGAATCGTCTATGTACCCCGCGCAATGCGCACACATCATGATGTGCCCTTCTTCGCTGACTATAAATCCAGTCGAGATACCTCCATAAGAGAGGAGGAGGCCACCATAAACTGTGAGGAAAACAAAAGTAACTTAGTTAGCATAAAGAGGAGTAACACAGAGACTACATAAACAAATAACTTAGTGTATTCACGATACCTTGTGTATGTGTGAGTATCACAACAAAAGGCATCGATTTCACAAAGATCTGGTTACGGTGATGTTCAGATTTCGACGAACAACGCATGATTTCAGGCTCTGGTATCATGGTAGGGAAGCTGATTGAGCGGTGGATTGGGGTAGTGGTGAGCAGAGGGAGATGTGGTTTCATGGAAGGGACAGAGATGGAGCATCGCCCTGTCCCTTCCATGAAACCACATCTCCCTATGCCCACCACTACCCCAATCCATCGCTCAATCAGCTTCCCTACCATGATACTAAAGCCTGAAATCATGCGTTGTTCATCGAAATCTGAACATCACCGTAACCAGATCTTTGTGAAATCGATGCCTTCTGTTGTGATACTCACACATACATAGGTATCGTGAATACACTAAGTTATTTGTTTATGTAGTTACTCCTCTTTATGCTAACTAAGTTACTTTTGTTTTCCTCCCAGTTCACGGTGGCCTCCTCCTCTCTTATGGAGGTATCTCGACTAGATTTATAGTCAGCGAAGAAGGGCACATCATGACGCGTGCGCATTGCGCGGGGGACGAACACCAGTACATAGACGATTCTGGAGTTGTGAGAGATGCCTTTCTGGTGTCGGAAACATAAGTTAAGTTTTTTGACCGTGCAATCTCGCCGGTGAAGGCGGAGCTTTTTGTCACAGTACCCGAGTTCGATATCGCTATCCTCAAGATACCTTCGCTTCCCGAATCTCTTAAACCCAGTGTTGTTACTTTCTCTCAAGCCCCATCCAAGATCGGGGATAGTTGCTTTGTGACTGGTCATCCAGCCGTAGAATTTGCTACACGTTGTGGGTTTGTATCATCACCAGTCAGGTATCCTTTCCACTTTTCTTCCCTAGTGATTCTGGTGTACCCTACAAACATACAGCAAATGAGAGAATATCGAAAGAAATTCAGAGAGAGACAAACTAATGACAAAAGGGTGGAAGAGTCAAAAAGGGTCCACGCAACAGCCCATCATTTTTTTTCTCTTCTTTTTTTTTTCATAAGTACGCAGCAGCCCATCAATTGACGAGGTAATCACACCTTAATCAACGTTATGAACTCCGTAACAAATACTGTAACAGTTATTCTAATGCTCATACTCCAATATCAATGATGATAGGATAGAGTTCGATTATGCATAAAATACCCATTTGACCAAATGGCTACTTATGACGTGAACTCATCAAGATGGAATCCCGATTCTTCAGCTCAAAAGATAGGAAGAAAATATCCAAACCAGGAATTAACAAATGACATTAACGTAACAAATTAAACCGTTAATGTCATAAAACAAACAATTCCAGTGAAATAAAAGTGATTGAACATTTTTCCAAGCATTAGCAATAATGCCCAAGAGAATTAAAAGAAGATTAGTACACTCAATATGTTTTGTTCTTACATCTTGTCGCTTATTTCTTCGAGCAGGTTCATCAATTTCTTGGCCAATTGCTGCCTCCGATATTCAGGAGCAACAGTCACTGCAGTTACATGGCCATGCCAAGATTCACCTTGCCCTTCAACTTTTCCCATAACTGTAAACAGGTAGCATTCAAAACCACATATCATTTTGTCAACCAATGGAAACATTAGTTAACTACGAGGGGGATACCGATTAGCAAAGACTCGAGAAAAAGGTGGCAAGCTATGGATTTCTGTGCATGTCTTTGCACATCTTATAAACAACTATTAGCTCCAAACTATACGGGAACCTACTTATCACGGCATATAATGGAACTGCATTACCTTCCTAACAGTTACCAATCTAAAACAGCACATTCTTCTAATACTGCAGAAGAAGTAAAGTTTCTACGGGAAAATCATTAATGTTACACATGATGCTCTCGTTCTGAATAAAAATACACGGTTAGACTGACTAATATGTGTATGTTTGCCTCGTCAGCCTTACTTCTCACTTAGGAAATTTAAAAGACTTTCAAATCCAATTTCATAAAAACCACTCGCTGGCAAAATATTTTCCCTCATTTGGCCGATTTTATCCCCTCCAAGAAAATTATTCAAATGCCAAACTAATCAATAAACCGAACCATTTATACTTTTTTGAATGAGTATTAACAACAGAAGAATTCAGCTTTTCCAGTCTCTTATCCTTTCCTCCATGAATCCCTCCATGAGTCTGTGATCCAAACTCTGCCTAAAAGAACTAAAGAAGTAAAGTGAAATCGAAAGAACAATTGAAACCCGACCCGGGAAACATGCTAGCCGCAGCCCTTAGGGTGGTTGACAATGCTTAAAAGGTGTATCAATATCCAAGAAAAGCGTATTAGTAACCGTGAAATGTGTATTAATATTCTAACTTCTTTGGCATTGGATGCATAATATCCACAGCCTAAAGTGGTCAGAAAGACCCAATTAGAATATAGACCGCAAAGTCAAATTAAAGGGACCAACATAATGAAAATAACCTCTATGAAAATAGCGATTTAATAGATGAATGCAAGACAAATTGAAGAGCATAACAGAAAACCGTACTGTATCCCATAACTTGATGTCCAGGAGCTTCAGCAACGTGAAAATAGTCTGGCCATCTCGCGAGGTAGGTCATATAGAACGACATGTTGAACTGCGTTTCATCACATCTTAAAAAAATTAAGCACAATTCAAACCCTCATGAGCTCAATAACCAATGGTCGATAAAAGAAGATAATCAGAAGGCCAAAACAAAGAAGGAAGAAGAATTACCGTTTCAGTTAGATGATCGAGATTCACAGATGCGAAACGCAGTAGATCGTTGCAGCAGAATCTTCGAATCGTCGTCATCTCTCTCTCTCTCTCTCCGTGTGTGTGTGGCGGTGTAATGAAATTAGGTGAAATTTGGGCCGCTGTTTTTTTATCCCCTCAACTATGCATATTTTTTCTATGTAGTCCCTAAACTAAAACAATACATCTACTTCGTCCCTAAACTATTCGATTCCTTCATATTTAGTCCAATTGACAACTTCCGTCCACTTTTTGGACAGAAACACTATCATGTGCCATCCACTTGCAAATATAACCCAAATTAGAGGGGCAAAGATGGTACATCACATGTCAAAAGAACACGTTTTGCTCATAAAAAAGAACAGCAGCAGACATGGTCGTCGGCTTCCACCTTCACCTTTACCTCACCTCACCTCTTGGCGATTTGGCAGACGAGCCGATTCCCCCCGTTCTTCTTATACGCCACCACAGATGGCATCGTCCCCTGCCTTTCCGCGTTCGTCACTATCACTGTCAATGGCAACCCTAAATGTAATGAAGGAGAATAAATGAAGAGGTCAATATACTATCCAAGTGCATCTATGAAAGAAAGAAAAAAAGTATAGACCTTTTTCATCTTTTCAAAAGAGTCAGCAAAAAGTGGAACCCAACTGCGAATGGCTTCACCAGCAACGGCACTCAGCCATGTCAGCCAACAGGCGACCACCTGTTCCCGCTCCTTGTATTTTTGCGAATTCCTCAACCTTTTATATCCATTTGATAGAAAAATATCGACCTTTTCTACCCATAGTGGAGTTTGAGTGATCGTGTAGAGAGAGAGAGATTCCTATCGAAGGGAAACCCATTTTTTGGTCGATGCAGGGAGTTTCTGAGATGTGGGCTGACCCTTGCACCCCATTCATTTGGGATATCATCACATGTGAACAACATGTATTCTCTTTTCCATCCAAATTGACAACGCCCGTTATCAATTGGACCTAATAGGGAGGAATCGAATAGTTTTATGGACGAAATAGAAGCATTTCTTAGTTTATGGACTGCATAAAAAAATGTGCATAGTTTAGAGGATAAAAACAAAAAAAAAAACTCAATATTTTATGGCCTCATCGATGTGAAGTGGAATAGGGTAGCGTATTCTGATATGATGCTACTTTTTTTTTTTTTTTTGGTTCCAAATCGAGTAGCGCCTTTGATACAGCGCTACAAGAAGTTGTTTACCCCTTGCAATCGGGTAGCGCTTTCAGATATGATGCTACTTGGTTTTTTTTTTCCTTACAATCGGCTAGCATCTCCAGATATGACACTACTTGGGTTTTTTTTTTTGGGCATTTTGGTAGTGGCTTCTGATATGACACTACTTGATTTCGTAGCGCTTTCCAATATAGCACTGCTTTGGTTTTTTTTCGGATTCTAGGGGCCTTTTTTTTCCATTCGGGTAGTGCCTTTTGATATGGCGCGACCCTTTTTTTTTTTTTTGTGCTATTCGGGTAGTGCAGATGTGTGTCTTTTTTTTTTGGGTAATTATGTGTCTTTCCTAAAACGCAGATTCTATAGTCAGTCCATTGAGTTGACGTCAAGGTTTAAAAAGTGTATTGAAATGTGTAAAAAAATGCATAGAAAAATATAAAAGTGTACTGAAATATGTGAAAAATGTGTAGGAATATGTGTTTTCGTCTTTATGTGTGTAAATCAGCCCAATATAAAAAATCTTCCTAAAATCAATTGTCTAAAAAATCTCATACAGCTCCAGCTCTTTATCATTCATATACCTTTTAAACTCTTGATAATCCACTCGCCTATCCTTATTCATATCACAAACCCTCAACAAATCATTCGTGTACTTGGACTCATCTGGTATCTGCAGCACAACTACCCTGCCTCCATCTGCCTGTAATCGAAGTACCCTAATTTCGCAGCGTCAGAGAAATTGAATGTGTGAAAATTATATAAAAAAGTGTGAAAGTGTACTGAAATATGTGTAGGAATGTGTGTTTTTGTCTTTATGTGTGTTTGTGGTCAGCCCCATAGAAAAAATCTTCCTAAGATCAATCGTCTAAAAAATCTTGTATAGCCCCAGCTCTTTATCATCCATATAAACTAGGGGTGAACAAAAAAAAAAAGAACCGAACCGGAGAACCGAGCCGAACCGTTTTTTTTTTCGGTTTTCAATTTGACCGGTCCGGTTCTCGGTTCTAAGAATTCTAAAATTTAGGATCCGGTTTAAACCGAACCGGTTTTATATATTATATAAAATTTATACTATATATTCTCCTTTAACTAAAAAATTTGATAGCGCCGGGAGTCGAACACCCGTCCTCATGCGTGAGGGTCCTTGCACTTTACCAACTTGGCTACCCAAGCCGTTGTAACAAAGGTTGACAATAATTATATTTATTACGTTTTATTGGTTCCTTTATATATATATATATATAACCTATAGCCGAGAAAACCCAAATCAAAACCACTTCTCCTCTCAGATTCTCAAGTCTAATGTGCGGCGCCTCTCTCTCTCTCTAAAATTGATGCCATCATCATCGACTCCCTCCCTCCCTCTAAGATCGGATGCCATCACCGTCGACCCCTCGTCAGAGATTGCCATCAGAGTGAGGGAAGCCATCGTCGTCGTCCGACGCCATATCACCGTCGTCGTCCACTAGATCTGTTACTCTCCTCTTTCTCTCTCGATCTATATGTATATATGCGTCCAGATCTGTATATGTGTGTACACAAAGAAAGTTTTTTTGCCGATTGATTACTGCCTTTCATTTTTTCGACTGAGTTGCAGATCTGTATATATATGAACATTTTTTTTTCCTTATAGATCTCATTTGTATATCGATCGTTTTTGGTTTGTGTTCTGAGAGATCGTGTATGTATATACTTACCCACTTGTTTTCTGATTTGTTTTCTGAAAATGGATAGCATATAGATCGTGTATATGTATAATGCTTGTGTATCTCGGTCGATTTGTTTTCTGTTTGTGTGAGGATCTGTGGGAAGATTTCTCCCTGTGCAAATCTCTCTCTAGGAACCGAACCGACTTCAAAATAGGACCGAATCGGGAAGGAACCGGGAGGAACCGAACCGGCCATTTTATAACCGGTTTTTGTTCCATGTTCTTCCCGAACCGATTTTACTCGGTTCACTCAAAAACCCCTCCGAACCGGACCGGTTACACCCCTAATATAAACTCTTGATAATCCACCTGCCCATCCTTATTCCTATCACAAACCCTCAACAAATCGTATGTGTACTTGGACTCATTTGGTATCTGCAGCGCAATTACCCTGCCTCCATCTGCCCGTAATCCAAGTACCCAAATTTCGCCGCGTCGGAGAAATTGAAAAAGCTGCGTATTCTCGCATCCCTTTCTTCTTTGCAATGCGGCTAGCACGTGGTCCATCAAGACGGTCCGTGTTTTGCGACCGGATTGTAGCAACCCAGTCGCCGGTCATCCGTAGGCATTGAAACCCCAAAAAAATGGAGAGATCTGAATTGGATTTTTGTTTTACCGGTTGAAAAAAAAAAGGATGAAACCACGGAAACGCATTGTGTTTGCCTTAAAAAAGTCAAGTTGAATAATGGTGGTGGTGATCCAATTGGGTTGTTGATCTTCTTCTTCAATTGTTAAATATTTCGATCGGGTTTATCTTCTTCTAGTTTGTTTTTAGTTATAAAAAAAAAATTTGAGGATGGCGAAGACAAGGGTTTTCGACAGGGATCCGACGGCGGCAGAGTTGAAAAAGAAGTTGAAGAGATTGGTGAATGCCATTGGCTTGTCAGGGCTTATAGAATTTTGAGTAATTTTGGTTTTTCATGTCAGAGTTTAATTCTGGAAATGAGAAGGAAGAATGGCGTTGTGCTTGATTTTAATTTTTGAAGAAAACATCCAGAGTGGGGAAGGGAGAAGGAAAGAGAGAGACAAGATAACATGTGTCACATTATAAAGTGGAATAAAATTCCATGTAAGCATTTAACGGAGTCACAGCGTCCAAATTGAGATG
This sequence comes from Gaultheria prostrata, assembly GCA_036023075.1. Taxonomy (NCBI): domain Eukaryota; kingdom Viridiplantae; phylum Streptophyta; class Magnoliopsida; order Ericales; family Ericaceae; genus Gaultheria; species Gaultheria prostrata. Next base: position 22,783 of record JAXBDA010002925.1, on the reverse strand, counting down.
GTAGGATTTAATTTGATTTGGAATCAACAAAAAAAAAAAACGTTAAGAATTTGACAGTTTGAGATGGTAGGGGTTTATTTGATAAAGGAATGAAAAGTTTCGGAGTGAAATTAATTTGTTTTTTAAGTTTGGGAGTCTATTAGACATTGAGACTAAAGTTTGGAGGTATTTTGAAATTTTCCTTTTTTTTTTTGGGTCTGCTATTCGGGAAGTGCAGATGTGTGCGTCTTTCCTAAAATCAGTTATCGCCGTCGGGGGCAGAGAGAGAGAGAGAGAGAGAGAGAGAGAGAGATGGACATCCTGAAACAAGAACTGGCGAAGAAGCGTCAAAGCCTAGCGCAAGACGTCGGCAGTCGGAAAATCTTCAAACGATCCGAAATCGAACAGAAACGCATCCAACGTCTCAGAGAAGAAGAAAAGCGCGAATTAGAAGCCAAAACCCTAAAACAACAAAATCAACAGCACCCAGATCAGTTCAACTCCACTCTCGCTTCCTCCTCAAACCCTATCCCTAACTCCACCTCCAAATCAAATCCCGATTCCACCCTCTCTTCTTCTTCTTCTTCCAAAAAACCCCCAACCAACGAGCAAAAAATCGACGACCTCAACCTCCCAAAGCAAGAAGTCATACGCCGTCTTCGGTTTCTCAAACAACCCGTCACTCTCTTTGGCGAAGACGATGCGGCGAGGCTGGTAAGATATAGAATTTTGAATTGAATTTGTTGATCATTCCATTGTAGTTCAATTAAGATATCTTATGGACGTCTAGTTTCTTCTATTGGAGAATGGGAGGGTTTTTAATTGGGTTAATTCCGAAAAAAAAAAAGGTTTTTGATTGGGAGAATTCAAACATAAGGAAGGGTTTTTGTCTAGCTTACTTTCTTCTTTTCACTTAGTATCAATTATCAATAACTCAATCAAAATGCTATTATCTCCAAGGAAAAAAAATTCTGTTTTGTTTACTATCTTTAGTTTGATCTTTTATCTGAATGCAAGGTTTTTTGATTGTCTGAATTCAAACAAAAGGAAGGGTTTTTGATTGGCTGAACAAAAGAAGGATTTTATGACTTTATCTACCTTACTTTCTTCTTCTTTTTTTACTCATATCAATTATCAATAACTCAATCAAAATGCAATTATCTCTTAAGGAAAAAAAACGTCTGTTATACATATCTTTAGTTTGATCTTGGATTATGCTCTTTGTTCGACTAGTTTTTTCTTCTCCAAATTGCCCAGAGGCCTGTGTTTTTTTTATTCCACCTGTTGATGTAATGCCAGTCATACCTGTGTTTTTTTTCTCCCTCTTGTAGGACCGGTTAAAGTACGTGTTGAAAGCTGGGTTGTTTGAGATTGACGATAGTGATATGACAGAAGGGCAAACGAATGATTTCTTGCGTGATATTGTGGAGTTGAAGAAGCGGCAGAAGTCGGGGGTTTCGAGCAAGAGGAAGGGGGTAGAGGATGGGGGGGAGGATAAGGAGGGAGGGGGGGAGGATGATGTGAGCGGTGGGGAAGGGGGGTCGTCAGGGGTGGATTACGATAAGGATTTGAAGAGTATGAAGGCAAATTTCGAGGACTTGTGTGACGAGGACAAGATTCTTGTGTTTTTTAAGAGGCTGTTGAATGAGTGGAATCAGGAGTTGAATGAGATGGGGGATGCAGAGAGGAGGACGGCAAAAGGGAAGTCTATTGTTGCCACGTTTAAGCAGTGTGCTAGGTACTTGCATCCGTTGTTCAAGTTCTGCAGGAAGAAGGTAACTTTTGATTGCATTCAATGGCTTACTACTATCTTATGTCTGTGGTATGCTGTGTTTAGGTACTAACTGTTAGTCTATTGATGCTGAATTCTTAAGAGATTTTGTTAAGTTTTGAATCGATATGAAGTTTATTGTTCACATGGGGTAGATTCTTTTCTTCCCCTAAGTGAACCATAAAGGAAAGAATCACAAACAAATCGCAATTAAGACAAGTGATACACAAGCACACATCCAGATGCGCTTGCGTGCACACACTAAGGAAGCACAGGAATTTTCCTTAGTCTATGATAAGAGCTCATAGACCATCTGAGCTCAGGAATACATATGATTTAGGTGTGAATATATAAGTGAATAATGAAGTGAGAAGATGTTACCAAACACACTCCATAAACAAGTTTTTTGGTTTGGGCACAACAGGCAGGGTTGTTCTCAGATGATCAAGGAACTTGTGTGTATGCTTTTTAGAGACCAACATACATGGTATTCAACTTGACATATGGTAGAATGTTGGGCCCGGAGTGCCCCCAATCCCCCATAGATTTGGTTACATGATGCCACTCCTTGCGACTGCTATAAAAACAGACTTGCAGGTGCGATGTCGAATATCATAAAAGACTTAATTGAAACCCTTCCTACCACCAATTGGTTTCAGGGGAGTTGGTGGAAAAGCGGTCCGACAAGTGGTATTAGAGCCAGGAGGTCATGGGTTCGAGTCGCGGGAGCGTCACCGTGAGGGAGGGATTGTTGGGCCCGGAGTGCCCCCATGGATTTGGTTACATGATGCCACTCCCTGCGACCGCTCTAAAAACAGACTTGCGGGTGCGATGTCGAATGCCATAAAAGACTTAATTGAAACCCTTCCTACCACCAATTGGTTTTAGGAGAGTTGGTGGAAAAGCGGTCCGACATAGAACACCAGAGCCAAAATCATGGTGTTTTCCTTATGACCTCTTAAGTCCTAGGCCTCCATACTGTATCTCTGAAAAGTGTAACATGCCACACCTTTGTAGAGAAACTGCCGTGGTTCTCACAGCCTATTACTGATGAGTGATAATAGAAGCTTCCTCCTAAACCGAGTATTCTTTAAAGCAAAACAGAGTGAAGGTCTAATTCTTCGAAAATTTGATGTATTGTTTAGTAAACTGCAGGTTTGAAATCCAGGAAGTGATCTTCTGGGTTCTAACCTCGCGGCTCGGGGGGTAGTTGCAATTGTTTTTGACATTTGATTGCTTTCAGTATCTTGCAAAATTGCATCTAAACGTGAGGGAATCCCATCCTTAGTCGGACGTGATGTAAGCCAGTGGCTTAATTTAATCAAAACTATATTGAACCTTTTCTTTCTCTTGTTGTGCTTTTACATATTTCCGAGATTCATGTGCTCTGCTCGTACCCTAATTCAAACTCCTTTTGGATGTTAATTATAATTTCGAAGATCCATAGGTGCATGTTGTGAAGCTTATGGTGCATAATAATGAAGATTTGGGATTGTTTTCCAATGCCGGGTTTGTAAGGAACAAAGAAGGTTGTAAACTAAAGGTCTATGTGCTATACAAACGATGTAACAGAGGCTCCTAGTAGCCAATAGACTATAGGCTATATGGAGTTTAAAAAGCTGTGGTTCATGGTAGGTAACCATGTAACACTACTAGCCACTTGAGAGTTGAGGGATAAGAACTTTCGATGTGTTTTATAAAGCTATCATACCAAAGGAAGTGTTTCCTAGTAAATAAAGAGACTACTAAGCGGTAATTTGTAGTTCCTAATAGAAGGCTCCTGATCACTGAAAGTAGTGATTCCTGGTAGTAGGGCTACTGGCTACCTAGGGCACAAAGAGTTGAACTTTTTTGAACCAGCATGGGCGAAGAGTTAAACTTCATTAGACAGAGTTTATATGATGGGTCTAGCATATATGTTGCCTTGTTAATTTTTATGTTGCGTAGTTTGATGTTGTCTCAATTTGAAAATGGATCAGAATTTACGTGTTGATGTGAAGTACACTTGTGTTGCCTTGATTTGTTGGAGTTCATTGAAAGATTCGGACGATTTCTGAAAGATTTGAACTACGCATGCCTCGATTGATTGTTAGTTGTTACCTCTATCAACAAAACTGGATCAATTCTACAGATCGCAATTCCGTTGAAGAAACAACCTTACAAAGGACAAGGAAGGAATACCTTCCAAACAAACAATTAACTAAAAGCTGAAGCAATCCTAGAGGGGATTTGCCAAAGGTTGCTTATCGTGGAATTATGGGGGGTTAGCTTCCCATAATCGACTTGAGAACTTCTAGTGTGAACATCAAAACAAATCTTCTCTGAGAGGGAGGAAGGGGGTCTTTGAATTCCTCGGAAGACTCTACAGTTCCTTTCTTCCCATCTTTAATAAACCATAGCAGCCCAAGCAAGCTTCCTAACTGTGTTGCTGAAGAATTTGCTGCTGAATTTACCAATAAGCCAAGAGACCTCATCATTCCTGCTATGCAGGTCCTTAGAAACACCACATTGGTAGCATGGTTGCCTCCATACATCCCCGGAAGTTGCAGGCAAAGAAGATGTGAGAAATAGTCTCGGTTTCTTGTTGGCAAAGAGAGCAAGTTGTTGAGGAGGGAGTAACCCCCCTGGCTGCAAAGTTTATCCTTCGTTCTCAGCTTATTTTTTATAGCCATCCAAAAGATAAAGCTGTTTCTTGGAATATTTTTGGGGAACCAAAGTAACTTATGCCAATGCATAATAGGGCAGTGAGTTCTAATGGCATCCCATGTAGTTGCAGCAGAATAAGTAGAGGGAGAGGTAGTCCACAAGACTTTGTGAGCCATTGAGAAGTTAGGAGTAAAGGATGGTTGTAGAGAAGGGGGAATGGCCATGCCATTGGCCATTATATATGATCAGAGATACCTTTGCTGAAAGAGGAATCCCAGAAGACGAGATAATCCTGGGACTAAATTAGTCACACAAAGGGCCGAGCCAAATGCCATACCATAGAAATACCTTCTCCATTACGAACTGTGTGTTCGATAAAAGGCTTAGCATTCTCTCTTAGCTCGAGGAGTTTTCTCCATGTCCAATGGCAGTCAGATGGGATAGGAATAGTCCCAAAGCATTTATTTTTAATGAGGTAGTGGTAGCACCATTCCACCCGTTAGGAACTGTGCTTAGAACAAATGGCCCAGGTATGTCTAAGAAAGGAGGCATAATTCTAGTCTTTGGTTCTTCTCAATCTAAGTTGCCCTTCATTTTTAGGTAAACAAATGGCTGTCCAGGCAACCTTGTTGGAATGATGATAAGAGTTATTGTCCGGCGGTAATTCCTGAAGAATTGCTCAATGTATTTACAAACAGAGCAAGGAAGGATAAACTGCATTGTCCAGTCGATCTGTATACTAAATAGAATTGATTTAATGAGCTGCAACCTCCCTGCATGGGATAGAGATTTGCTAGCCCAGCACTCTTAGTTGTAATCTTTTTGATAAGGCTATTGCAGTCCCTTAAAGTTACTCCCTCCGTCCCATATTGCTTGCCCTTTTGGGGGAAGTGTGCATTTTGCAAGCAAAAAAAATGATGTGTTTATAAGAATTATTTTTGAAAAAAATTAACGCCAATTTTTTTACTCGATGAGATCTTTAAATCGGTGTAAAGTTTTTTGAAAAAAATGAATGCTAATAGTATTTTTTTGTGTGCAAAATGCACGGATTCCCAAAAAGGGCAAGCAATTTGTGACGGAGACCGGAGGGAGTAGTTTAGTAGAGATAAGACGCACTCCTAAGTATTTCACAGGAAGGGTACCCAACTGAAACCCCAATAAGTTGCAGAGAACTTCTTTTGTTTGATCATCAAGGCCAGCAATGTAGATTCTGCTCTTATTTTCGTTAGGTTGGAGCCCTGAAAATTTGTGGAACTCAAGGAGAGCACTATAGACAATATGAAAGGATTGGAACGTTAGGATAGCAAAGAATAAAGATATCAGCAGCAAACAAATGTGTCTAATCCCCAGGTCTTTGCATTTGGGATGAAAGCTAAATTGTCCACTGTCCATGTGATTTTGGAAAATTCTAGAGTAGAGCTCTATAACCAAAATGAAGAGATAAGGCGGGGTTCAGGCCCGTAGTGTTCCATGATGCAAAGTTCATTTGTAACGATTAGTGGTAAAAAATGTTGTGCTGTCAAGGTGCCTCCTTTTGCATCTCTTCATTTCCCACCTCCCAAAAAAATGGATGTCTGTTGTTCCATAGTTCTGTAAGAGCATCAACCTGATGTGAATTCGTTAAACTGTCTCTCATTCCGCTGACCCTTACGTGATGAGCTTGATGCACCTAAGGAAGGGAAACGGCCCTCAATATAGCCCCTACCGGGTCAACAACTGCTGCTGTCCTCTCCCCTTCTCTTCACTGGTAATGATTCGTTTCAGTTAGGAGTCCTAAGACTTGGGGTGTCCGCGGAGCTTTCTCCTTAACTTCAGTAGTCCTCAATATCAAAACAGAATAGCTCTCTCTTAGTTATTGATGTATAGCTTGTACAATGCATCAGATCAAACCATCAAAAAATTAATCTGATGGTTTCTGGCCACCCGGTTTGTGGAAACTGTTTTAATCCCTTTATTTTGCGGTAATTGTTCACTTCATTAAAAAGCCCAAACAATACACCCCTTTAGCGAAACCAGCAAACATGAAGGAGCCTCAACAGGCATCCAATCGAGGCCAAAACAACACAAGAAAAAGGTGCAAGGCAAACAAAACTGAAATCAACGCATTACTGCAAAAGAAACTACTGAAGCTAAACTAGAGGGGAAGTGGTATCCCCATCCTTATAGTGGTATGGGTAGTGTTAAACCTGTGCCTTAAGTTACTTAGAGAATTAAAGCCTCTCTCTTGTTCTCCTTGATATGTTTATAAGTCATGTAATTTGCCTGTACCAAAATTCATACTGCTTTAGAACTGTGCATTTCATATGAAGCGGAAGTGTATAGCATTAGAGCTGAACTTGTGGCACCAATTTGTAGGTTCTTCCAGATGATATTCGTCAAGCATTGCTCTTGATGGTTGAATGCTGCATGAAGCGAGACTACCTAGCTGCAATGGACCATTACATCAGGTTAGCCATTGGAAACGCACCATGGCCCATTGGAGTTACTATGGTTGGTATCCACGAACGTTCTGCCCGTGAGAAAATCCACACCAGTAGTGTGGCCCACATTATGAATGATGAGACGACTCGCAAGTATTTGCAATCTGTTAAGAGGTTGATGACATTCTGCCAGCGGCGGTATCCGACAATGCCTTCCAAAGCGGTTGAGTTCAACAGCTTGGCCAATGGTAGCGACTTGCACTCGTTGTTGGCCGAAGAAGAGAAGTATTCTGGATGTAATCAAGTCCAAGCCGAGGAAAGACTCCGAATAATGCCTGCCCCAAATGATAGCTAATTATCATGGGTGATGGACATGGGGTAGATTCCAATTAGAAGTTCTTTATGCGATTTTATTATGCATGAACCTTGATGTAGTTTGATGGTAAGTTCGCAAATCAGATTATCTCTGATCCTTGGTTGTGCTTGGATCCAAGGATCAAACTTTTGTTTCTGTATACTTTGAAACATTTAAAACGTATCGAAAATGTATTCAGAGCGCAATGGATATAATACTAACTTGGGAATGTATGGAAATCATTGTCGGATCTTTCTAATTTGTGTCAAAACACCCATATGTTATCAGTATGTTTCCTTGAAGTTTGCATGTTTCAGTGCATTTTGGCATGTGTTAGTGGAAACATTGTGATTCTTGAGATTGCATAAATGTGATCTTTTGAGATTGCATAGATGTTTCGTTCAGGTATGTGTTGGTACGAGCAGAATGAGATCTTGTTACGTTCTGGGATTTTGAATTTGTGCAGGGATTTATGGAAGAAGCAAGAAATAAGGTCAAACCTTAACGTGCCTCCTCGTTCCTATTTTCCCTTTGGCAAAATCCTTTATCATCTAGTACGTCCCTAGTTGCATGCAACAAGGGAAATGGGATGTTTGGTTTTCATTAATTCGCTGGGATATTTTAATGGAACCGGGGCATGTAGTGAGGTTACTCACTACAGGCGTATAGTGAGCAATCACGGCCGTCCGTACAACAATCAACCGTTCGGATCGTAAGATAACGTGAAGATAATCCGGGCTGTCGATTGCCATACGGACGGCTGTGATTACACACTACACGCCTGCAGTAAGCCCTTGGATCATATTTTAATAGGTTGTTCCTATTGAAAATCCAAAGTTTATTTTGGCACTTATCCAGTGATTGGGACCTTCTAATCTTTGATAGATAAGAGTAGTTTTTAAGGTAATTACAATAACAATGTGGGAAAATACAGTGATTCATTCATAAACTGCATCACCCTTAAATAGAGACTCACTCAAAATAGGAAAGAAATCATTCTTCCCAAACAAGAAGGGAAGTCTCATTTTCCCCAAACCAAAACAGATTCCTATTTTCCAGAAAACACACTCTACGCATCCTTGCATTAACTGGTAAAAAAGTCTCTTCTTGTAGGAAGATTACTTGTGAAATTGACGCTATATGGACAGAGCCGAGTTCACGATCAATAATCAGCTAATAAGATAGACTACTACGTTGAATCGACTGATTGTTTTTGGCTTTTTGATAACGATCCATCCCGAACTATACGTGTTGAGTTTTCGTCTTTTTTAAACCTGTCGTCCATCTTTCTCGTCCGATCAATGATCTTATGAAAAATGGTTCCTTTCAACTTTGAAGAATTTTTTCCACTATTTCATTACAGCTCAACTATGCAAACATGAAAAGAAGTTTTTTTTAAAAAAAAAACAAAAACAAAAAATTAACTTCTCAAGCTAAGTTGAAAGAAATAGAAAAGTATGGGAATGCTCTCATATATTGCATTATACTAGACTATCAATCACATTCCTCATCGTATAGCAAACGCGACATTGTCTTCTTGAATAATCTGGATTTTCCGAACAGCCATCGCTCTCTGAAGGTGAAAGCAATGTCTTCTCGTATAATATGGATTCCAAACATTCATGATCTGAATTTGAAACTCTCAGCCCAAATATTTTAGCACTCACAGTAGGAGTAGGAAAAGAAGGCGGTTCTATTCATTCTTCCAAGCACACAAAACGAGCGAAAAACCAAGACCTTGTAACTGAGAATCCCTAAACCCCTGCGAACACGACCAGCTCAAAATGGACTGATCCGAGATGGACTCGGTGCTGCTCCACAAGTACTTCTCAGACGAATGGCAAGTTTGGAACATGAAAATCGCATCCCCAACCACATTACCAAACAACCAGTTATGAACATCCCATAGCACTTCAACCGGAAGCCCATCCACCAAAATGGTGTGGTTTCCCCTAAACTTCCATCGCAACCGTTGCACCTGCATTACTGCTTTACTGTCTATTCGGATGACAAGGGTTGGATCGCTGTTACCCGACGTATCACACTCAATCGACACGCTATGAGTTTGCCCCTTTTCGAAAAACTGAGCCCTAGCGCCGTAAAACTTCTTTCCAAATATGTTCTCTCTTTTCGCAACGAAAATAGCTTTCGACGAGGGATTAGTAGGGGTTGTTGCATCTATCCTCTTGTAAGCCTCCTTTCTCAAATCCCCAATCAGTAAAACAATTTCTTGGTCACAAACCACAGCTAAGTAGAAACCCTCAAGGGGTTCTGGGCCTGGACCAAATTTAGCACATGATAAATCCCAATGTACATCTATTGGACATGAATTTATCTCCAAATTCTTGGACCCTTTTCTCTTAGAGAACAACCAGGGTTTTACATCAAATTTACTGAGGGATTGATTTGCAGAATCATCAATCTGAACACTTAGCCCTTGACCCATCAAATTCTTGGTCCAAGTAATGGTAATCAAGCACGAAATGTTGCTTAATCGACATTGGTAGACACAAGAAACTATATTTTGGGCAGATTTACTTGTATATGAGGATGAAGAATCAGAAATTTGTACTCCAGTTTCACCAAAACAAGAAGGGAAATCTCTCATTTTTTTTTTCCAAGAAAAAATCTATAGCCTAATTGTTGAAAACTCACTCAAACCCAACATACCAAGACAAAAACAGAAGCATACAGGAAATGGGTTATTGTCATAATCAAAGTTAAATTAGACAACCCAGAAAAGACAGAGGAAAGCAGATAGAGATACAGACCTTAAAAGATAAATCCCATTTTTTTCCAAGAAAAATCTATAGCCTATTTGTAGAAAACTCACTCAAACCCAACAAACCAAGAAAAAAACAGAAGCATACAGGAAATGGGTTATAGTCATTTATCCCAAAAAAATTAATTTACCCCAAGAAAATGGGTTATAGTCATAATCAAAGTTAAATTAGACAAAACCCAGAAAAGAAAGAGGAAAGTAGATAGAGAGATACAGACCTCAAAAGAATTGAAGCTGAAATAAGGCTCGGAGATTAGCTTGTGAGGGCTTGAAGTGAGCTGGGTTTTTTTTTTTTTTGGTATGAATGAATATATGTTTAAGGCAGGTATCAAGGTGTTTAAGAAGGATACAGAAAAGGGTATTTGTGAGTTGGAAGAATTTGTTGGAGTATCTGTGAGCACAAGAAAAAGAAGCAAAATTTAAATTTAATTGAAGATGAGAATGAGACAGAAATGGAGGAGGAGACTGAAAAAACTGAAAAGAAAAGAAAAGGCAAACTGAGAGAGGAAAAGAAACGGTCTGGAAAAGGCACCTGAACGCTTGCTGGAAAGGGTCCCTCTAATATAGCGTTACAGACTAGAGAGAGAGAGAGAGAGAGAGAGAGAGAAGTTTTCTGTGTCCCCCGCTCTCGAATACCCCGTCTCTCTCCCTTTCTCTCTGTATCAAACAGGAGTACCAGACAAAGGCATGATTTTCTCAGTTCATATTTTTATATAATTGCAATCCAATAATTATTTTTTTAGTGCTTCAAATTTTACACAATAAAAATATTACTCCATCCGTCCCAATTTTATTGTACCTTTTGAAAATTTCAACTTAATATTAAGACATAATCATTGTAATTTTAAAAACATATTCTTATTTTACCTTTCAATCATTACATTTTCTTATTTTTTTATTATTTTTAATTTCATAAGAGGAAATCCCTTAATAATTACCCACTTAGTTTTGAAGTGGGACAATATTTTTGGAACGACAAAAAGTGTCAATTGGACTATAAAATTGGGACGGATGGAGTAGAAGATAAATATTGAGGAGTGTTAGGATATATAAAAACTTTTCTTGAAATAGTTCAGGAAAAATAAATCAATGGTTCAGAACCATTTCGGGGAAAGTTCTCATGTATCCTATCATTTTCGATAAATTTTAGAGAGCACTTATAAAAAATTGAGTGCAAAAATCATTTTCCTTTGTATAAACAGGACATTTCATATGATTTTGAATTGTCGATCATATACAAATTTATTTTCGTATTAATTAAAAGCCGATCAAGTTGATTGTTAATTACTCCCTTTGTTCTCATTTTTTGGTCTAAAATAGCACTTTTAGTTGATCCAAAAAGGTTGTCCTAATTGAAAAATAATGGGCAAATAATAATGAGTTTACTCTTTTAACCTTATTTTTTTAAAGTAAATAAATGCAACCTTGTTCACTTCCATTCTCTCCCCATTTTCAAAAAAAAATTCCAAAAAGAATCTTTGTTTTTCCAATCATTAATTACATTTCTCTCCCCACTCATTACCTCATTATTCTCATTTCGCTCTCTATCTCTCTCCAATCATTAGTAACTCATTATTTTCATTTTCAAAAACCCAACCAAATACTATCTCAAAAATTCTTCTCAAAATTTTCTTTTCAAAACTCATCCAAACACAACCGATGTTTTTAAGGGTACAAAGAGGGGGGAAAAAAATTTGACACATGTAATGATGATATTTTCCTAATAGTCAAAGGGACCAATAAATTGGGATATAGGGAATAGATGTTATCCTCTACAGGATGAACGGTGTGGATTACTATTTTGAACTCACGAAAGATAGTAGCACGAAGTTGAGCAACCCAATGGGTAGCTCAAGTGGCAATACAGATGAACAGTAAACTCATATATCTTGAATTCGAAACTTTGAAAACTTTTTGGGGTAGAACCACGAGAGACAAATCTTTTGTGAATCTCCTACTCCCGCTGCGAATGGCATGTCCTGCCTTTGACCCAACCAGAGAGGAGAATGGTAAAGTTCATATTAGCTAGCCCGAACACTCCTCACTGTCGGAAAAAATTAATAATAATAAATTAATCCTTCTGCCAGTCTATTCTGCTGCAACAGAAGACAGTAGCCCAATTCAACAAATATTTTCTCAGGACCAATAATACTGCTGCATGGTCAATCAAATTATGCAAAACGACCGTAAAAAAATCTACTACAAAATAATAATAATAAAATATCTATTCAAATTTGCATTTGGATGACGTATTTGTTGGAGATTTATTCAAATACGTTTTCACGTTACACGATCGGATAGATATCAAGTCTTTCTCATATTACTTGTCTAGAAAAATAGTTATGAAGTCAGAAAGAACAACGAATTCAAAACTTGATTAAAAAACCCTTGGCAATCTTAATTTCCTAAAACCTACTATGAATTTTATGAAAAGAAGGTTGAAGTTCTAAATTGATGAGAAAAAAAAATGTCTTTAACAAAAACCATTGAATTTAACTGTACGGTCGGGGAATTTAGGGAGGAAAAATACACTTTTAGAAAACTGAAGTTTACGTACGTACCTAAATTTTGAGAGTTTAAAATCTTGAGGGTTTTTGGCGTGGTCTTTGTGATTGTTTTCTCTTGATTTTTAATAGATTTCGATATAATTTTCATAATATATCATTCGGTTTAACGAGAGAAATCGGAAAGTTATAAACTCTCCATGATTAAATATGGAATTTATTTCGAATTCTGATTCTCTGAACCACCCATTCCGAATTCTCTGAACTATTACTGGTTGAAAATTAGGGGAAATTTTGGAGTTTAACCAGAAATGGAATAATTTGTTTGACTGGGTCTGCAACTGTATTTTGCGATCCGTCTCTGTTTACGTTCTTTTCATATTTATCACGGCATCTTTCTTTTACGACCCTTTCCTCCCATTCCAAGCCATATTCCACTAACTAAAAAAATTAAAAGTCAGCTTTTTCTTTTTTCGAGATATGTCATCCTCTCACAATACATCACGTAAAAGAAAAACAAAAAGCCATTGAGCCTTTTGAATTCTCACATCAAAAAGCCAAAAAATAAAAAATGCCAAGTTAACGGAACACCTCAGTCCCTTTCCTCCCCTTAAAGTTGAATATGTTTAATGAACTAAAAAAATCTCAATATTGATAAAAACAAAATAGTGATTAAAGCGAGCGCTCCACTGTGTACATAAGACAGATTTGTCTCAGATATAGTGCAAACAGTTTTCATGAACGTGTACTTGATTGAATGCCCCAAGAAACACAGTATTACAATCGATGCGTAATAGTCCTCAGGAAAGGGATATTTTTTTAGACACAAAAGACAAGTCCATTCATGACGAATAAGTGACATTGAAAAGACACAACTCCAAGTCGAGTCAATTTACATTCACACTCAAAATAATTTATTATATCCTGAAAAAAGTTTTCCAACAGCATATCCAGAATTATCAAAGGAATAATCTTTTCCTATTGGCTAATTGACCTAATAGTTGCGTCACCTTTGATTAATTCTGAAGTAAATTTTTGTTGTGATCTCTTAAAAGTCTAGGAGGGAGACTGGGACTCAATTGAATCTGTGTGAGCAAGTTGAAGCCAATTAGTTGGACTCTTTCAACAGATTGGTTACTGAATAGAGAAGTCTTCACACATAGTTGGCTAATTAAAAATACTCAATGGTTAGTACTATTTGAATGAAAAATGTCAACTATGAGATGAACACAAGCTGGTACGGGGCACCTTAATAACATTAATCAACATAAGGATAACGCCTATCATCTTCCGTTATATCGACGGTGGTGATGGCGTTGACTTGTTCAAACTCCGGAAATTGGGTCAAGAATTGAAGGACTCTCCGCTCTTAGACCGTTATGTTAACTTGTCTTTTCAGGGAAAGAGTCAAACATGCAGCTAATCCCACTAAGGCAGCGTCTTCTGCATTAACTGGTCTTGTAACATGTATGATCTACACTTTATCGAATTGCGCAAAATAAGAGAGGTATGGAGGCAAGTTGCTTAATGAGCCATTTTTCTTGTTGATTTGTCCTCAATCTAATGAGTAAACTAACCATACCTAATGATAGCTTCTTAACAACCATAATCAAGGTTGTCCTCTAATTTTGTTGGGAGATTACTTGACAGCAGAAAACAAAGGTCCGTCCAGTAAGGGAAAATCTTGTGTTCTCCGGTCCACTCTGAGATCCCATGTCCATGCCATGATAGCTCCAACTGATAAACTACTATTTGGGCATCATGGCCCAGAACGTCCCCAAAGTGGGGCCCATGCTATCTATAACCTCAACATGCCGGTTTCAAGGGTTAATCTGGTTGATAATTGGTTGGTTTCCGCGTAATTGACTACGGTTCAATTATTAAGATTAGGCCGTAATAAAATACTAGTATTTTTTTGTAAATTTTTTAGTCTCACCACGGACAGCCTGCTTTTGACCGGACTGAAAAAGAGATTATTCGATATAGGCGTAAGTTTGCCCAAATACCCCTAATGCTCAAAAAATAAAACCTTACATGCCCGGTGGTTACTTTCAAGGCTCCGGAAGTAATTGAGGTGCATGCAAACTGGGACGGGCATCCAGTTATAAAAAAAAAAAATATGCCATGTGGGGATTAATATTCCTACCCAACCAATACTCTCTTTTCTTTTTCCTTTTTTTTTATTGGTTACTTGTGTCCGGACCAACTTACCCATAGCTCGATTAATTTCCTTTCTTGTCTGGTCAAAAGCAAACCATCCATCCGAGACTAGGATATTCACAGGAAATTACATTCTTGCGACGTGACGCCAAAAATTAAACATTGATTAATTGTGTGTGTGGGAACTAACCCTTGGGGCTGACAACATTCTCTCTCATCTCTCATTGTCTCTCTCATGAGACATATACTCATCAGAGGTTCAATCCATGCCACAAGTTCGTGATGATTATCAACATTTCTTTGTCATGATCGGCTTTGAATATTGTCTTGCCATTAGTTTTACCCTTTTCTAAAGAAAAAAAGAAAAGGGTTATCCTAAGAATATGGCCAAGTGAGTGTGGTACTTCTTTACCATATTTCAAATTTGGGACTCAGAGTAAGGCCTTTTTCCCATTTTAGCAAATAGTTTCTTTATGTGTTAAAATCAATCCACTTGATTTTATGGAATTATCAAACAAAACAGCTTAGTTTTCCGTTTGCTAAAATCAAAGTGGAATTGATTTTAGCAACTCTTCTCCTCGTTTTTATCAAATGTTGATTTTAGCAAATGGAAGGCACGATTTGACATTTAAACAGCATATCATTATTATAACATAAACTACCCTAGAAATGGATGTGGGTATAAGCATCACAGAGTAGGGTACAAACCACCAATACAATACTGCCTATGGGGTTAAGTTTGGACTTTGGCTTTGTGGAGAAATTAGAAAGGAAAAAACTGAAAATATGAGGGAAGAAAATGAATAAAACACTGAATTACTTTTCAAATAAAACAATGAATTACTTTTAATTTTTCTGTTATCGTAATACGCACAAAACATGTACTCAAAAATCATTTATGACCACTCAAAGAATTAGTAATACATAAAGCAATTCTGTTTTTCTTTTATTCTTCGTTGCATTGATTCTGCTTATAATTCTCTTTCTCGCATGTTTGAGTACTTTGTGAAGTTGTTGGCATTGTGAGTGCAACTTATGCATGCGCAATTATTTAACCCAGAAAAGTATGAGTAGTACAGTATCTAAGTGCTCTATATTATTGTCATTCACATTTTGTACCTCGAACCTCTACAATTCTTTGTTTTCATTTGTTGACAATTAGTTACCTAATGTCCGGGACAATTTACACGTTCCTTTAGCTCGTAATAGCCCATTCCCCTTTAAAGCAACGTTTGATATCAAGGATTACGGAGTGGATGACTTCAAAAGATGTTTGGATGGAATTAGAAAGGTGCGCTGCTGCTGCTGCTGATGCTTCACTTCATACCCTGATTTACGATCGATGTTTTGGAGAAAAGTAAAAAGGGAGTGGAACTATCATCCCATGCATCACACCCAACACAAACAACTACTACTAGGAAAAGAGCTTTGAGTCGAATATTTGACCGTTTAAATATCATACATTAAACTTGTGATGTTTCAAGAACAGCGAACAGGATCATCACCAAGCAAGATAACAGATAACAGATAGTAAACAAAATTTCAATAATGAGTAGATTACAATCAGGTGGCACATATAAAGCATCCAGCTGAGACGGTGCCAAGAACATGTGAAAAACAGCTAGTTCCTTTGAAGAAAACAAATTCGCATGTCAACGGTGGATTCTACATAGCACCGGGAACATGTGATAAGAGGCACGACATTGTGATTCCGAACTGGGTAGGTCTCTTCTCTTCACAGCACCCAAACTAGAGCTTGAACCTCTGCAGCCCTAAGATTAAAAAAAAAAGGGTGGGCTAAAGAATTAGGTGGTGGCAGCGACCTGTATAGCTCATATGCAATGTAATATAACAAAGTTAGCCAAGAATGTGAATAAGGAAGGGAAAATACAGTTTTTAAACACAGAGGGGAAGGCAGGAATGCCATGCCAATTTACGCTTGCCATCTCTCAAGATAGAAGTCATTTGATTTCTCCGCATCGTTACAATATGGTTATGGTATATACCCACTTCTGGTTGATACCTTTTCTGCATCAGGTCATGAAGATAGGTCGCTTTTGTACCCCTCCAATTTCCTAAGGTCAACATTCTCCACTAAAGTTTTAACACATGTCAGAACTGAAAGACAACATTTCCAATTCCTACTTTCTCAGCCCTCAGATGTCACCTGAAATTGTATAATAACTTCTCTTATAAGTTCGCAGAATGTCTCCAACTTTGATGCCAAATTCGTACAACCAGAAGTTCCGAGTAGCAAGTGAGGATGCATAGTCTCACTCCCACCTCATCCCATCACAAATAGTCTCCACATAGCCACTATAAGAGAACACGATGCCCCATTCAAGGAAGTGTGCAACTCTTTGATTTGCTATTTCCTAATTAAGTCTACATTACCAGAAAATGCCTTGAGGCACTCAAATTTGTGCCTTACCCTCCAAAAGCGTACACCTTGTGACTAGAGTCACTAAGCGTTAGCACAAGGTGCACCTTTTCCACATCATAGTTTATGCACATTTAACATGAGCCAACAATAACCGACACATTTGATGATAAAAAAATAATAATAATAAACAAAATAAAACAATAGCCAACACATAATCACACACTCACCCCCTCTCTCAACCCGTCAATCTTTGCTTGAAGTGAGAGAGTACCAATTTGAGTATGTTTCTCACGTAAAAATTAGTGTTCACTTATGTTAACAAATCTAATCCTATGTAAGGAGCTTTTATAACTTTAATATCCCTCTTCCTCTTTTTTGTAATTTTTTGATAGTTTTATGTACTTGATAAATTTCAAATGCTTACGCCTCAAAACCTGGTCCTTGCCTCACGAGGGATAAAATGCATCATATTGCGATTTGCCTTTAAAAACATTGCTTCTGATACAATGAGTTGGTCCAGGCACGTTGCCTTGGCCCAAGCATAATGCACCATTGCAGATTCAAGCTTATGCAGATAACGTTGAGGTCAACACATTAGTGCAGCGGCTGCATCCTCCACACTAATACCCTCAGCCACTTGGTCCTGCTACAATCCATATTGTGGTCATATGTGCCAAGTTAAGTTGTCTTCCGTATTTAAATATATTTTCATTGCAGAATGTTGCCGAGGATGGAGAGAAGGATTGTGTCATTCATTCTTAAGCCTGAGATCTGAAAATGTTAAAATGGCAAGCCCATCTTGAGAAGAATCATGAAAAGAAAGGATTGGGCAAAAGGGTTAAAAACTTAAAATAACTTCGAGCTACTTGATGATCTCTTAGATGGTCCACAAGTGTTACTGACAGAGCATGGGTAATTGGGAAAACTCAGAGCTCCATTGGCCTACATTTAAAAACTGGCAAAGCAATGGACCTCGCCAATGAAGGAAACATTTACTCCCCTCACTCCCCAAAGAAAGAGAATATTAACATTCCTCCTCTTTTTTTGTTTCGAACTTAATGTTCCAACAAGTTAGAAGCACACTAAATGAACCCAGATGTAACCACTATAATTTCCAATATCCATTTCCGAAATGCCAACAAATTCCCTACCAAGACCATGAGACATGCAAAAAAGGGGATCTATATATAAGAAACTGAAATCCTCATGGATTGGCAGTTGGCTATGGTGTGACAAATTTAAGTGCCACCTCAAAAAACCATCATCTCGTCAAACAATCGCTGAATTCTATTTTACCATTCTAATCCCATTCTAATCTGTGTGGGCTACATGCAGGGTGACTAGTGACATTTCTGCCTTGATGCTGATATATGTATATTGATTGAACGACCAGAATTTCAGCAAAGAACTTTCATCCACTGCTTTAATATCACTAAAGTGAGGTTTCCGTAAGATGTGCTTCCTTAGCCGTAAGCGATTTCCTTCTTCCATTTAGCCTTTACTTTATATGTCCTATCTTAATAAAGAGATCTGGGCTTGAGCATCTCTCCAGCTAGAATGATTGGTAACACGTACCGTCACACCCAGGGATTGGTTTCACGCGAATTCGTCTATCTTAACTACTTATTATCAACAGGAAATTAGCACACGTCTCTGTATATACATCTATGTGTATGAATATGCGTGTGTGTGTGTCTATACATAAAGGGTGTACTCGCCCTTAGCGTTGTCAAGGCGTATGTTTCTTGCATTATGTATAAAGCATGAACGATCTTAACTAACCACGGCGAAAATTGCAGATTCCCTTCAGTGGCTATACTTCTAAAGGGTAAAGAGTTTACAATTCATGGCACCATAAAACTCGCTGCTTGTCCCCAATGACCACGTATACGGCCTACGTGATTTTCAAAATCAGGATGAACCTCGACAGGCTGTCTAACACAGCGAAGGCATACATTAGAGATGTTAAGAAATAAGAAACCAGAAACTGATCAAGCAGTAGCGATTAGGGATGCCAGCAACCTGAAACTAAAGGTGTAAAGATGAGGGACATCTGTTTCACGGCAGACAAGCAAACTTTCCCTTTGTAGATGAAAATTGAGATTGGTTAGTGTTCTATAGAAAAAGGATATGATTGCTAGGTGGAGATGACTATAGAGGAGATTTAGTTCAAATGGATAATATGGCCTCATAATGGAAGGAATTGAAGTTAGACAAAAAGAAGGTGCATAACATGAATTTTCTTATTACTATGACTCGTTATGTAAGCATTCTCCATCTTGAATATTAGAGTATCTTAATGACCAGCGTTCCATCTATGTATATCGTGGAGAAACGTAAAGTACAAACCCCCTACATACGACAAATTATGAGGTTTTATGGTGACTGGTAAGAAGCACCAGGTGTAGATACTAAAGAATTGCACATGCGTAAAACATGCTTACAATATTGTGGTTACGCAACGAACATTTTTGCTTTGTGATTGCAAAATTTGCAAGTGAGGAAAGCCACACGGTATTTTGGCCTCTCACAAAATCTCCTCCCTGAAATTTGCTCAAGGCACTCTTCTGGAATGAATTTTCAATGCAACTAATCAACGAAACAAAACACCAATAAACAAAATTCAGAGATTTCAATGGAAAAACCAAGCAAGATTTTGCTGCATCTAATCACAGAAACAATTTACTGTAGTACTGCATCATTGGTTTGGTATTCTTGTAAACAGGCCCACAAGACGAATCATAGGTGGTTTAGGAAGTTTCTAAAGTCTCTATGAGTGCAAATGGGCCAGACCATGTAATTCTAGTAGAGAGAAATTCCAGAACATTTGGAGCTTTCTTGTGAATGGTGTGATACAATGCTAGCATTACGTGTGATGCCTTTGGAATCTAGGTGTGATGCTTGTTCAAGGAGTGATAAAATCAGCATCAGAAACCCAGCATTTTCATTCCTAAACCCCTACCTCCTCTTCTATTTTGCTGCATAAAAACAACCCTACCTCCTCTTCTATTTTTCTGCATAAAAACAACCACATTAGTGTTCAAGGGTATCACAGCCCACATAACAACCATCTTTTAGACCCGTTTCTCCTATTGGTAGGCCCCAACCCTAATCTTATTGCAGAGTGACTTTTCGTTAGGAGAGCTACAGTAGCGACAAGTGTGTCATCTTCATTTGTTGATTAAGGAAGCCAGTGCATGTGTATAATACCAAACTTATTCTCTAATTGTTGAGATTTCAAAACAAACATATTTACTTCAAATTCGTTACTGATATTCCTATCAGGTTCCATAATTTTTCCAACTTCTTGGGAAAAAAATTGAGATTCCCTCTCTCATATATGAATCCATGATTTGCTACCATATGTTTTAGCTACAAAAATAAAGCGGGAAACAAACACTATGTCTATACTATATATACTAAAGAAAAGTTGTTTCCTTCTTTAAAATTGAGGGCTCCCATAGTTTCTCTCTTTTACGTGGCATTTTCTCAATTTTCCTTTTTTAGTCTCCTTAAGATATATCAAAGAGATAATGATGTAAACAATATTTACACAATTTACCTTTACAACCAACAGGTGAATTTACAACAATTTTTCTGAACTCCCATAAATACAACAATAACAGGAAAATAAATAAATAAATCAAGACTAGCGTAAATCAGAGACAACCCCCTCCATCTATCACGCGGTCTCACTAAACCGCCTTTATCTACATAACTTCACGATCTCCTCCCTGAGTATGCTTTCTAAAGTTTCTATTAGTACTCCTCTGTTCCTATTTGAAAGTCCATTATTCCACTTTGGGATATTCCAAAATGTTAGTCCTTTTCCAAAAGTGGAAGTAAAATTTGACAATTTTCCAAAATTGTCCCTCATAAGTGAATAATAGTGTTGTAAGGTAGGTAGGATATAGCGGTAATGGTGGAAATGAGGTGTAATCGTTTCATGTCCCCTAAAAAAGTTGGAATCCCAAAGAGGGACCAACAATTTGGAACGGAGGCAGTAACTTTTTAGGACCTAGGGATCGTTTTGTCTGAGCCCATCTTTGGCACTTGTCCCACGTCGGTGAGATGTGGGAAGTTGATGTGGTATATAATGGGCCGCGTCGAGCTACTGTGTAACTCGATATGCATGACTTCCAAAAGTGACTCTGGACTCTGGGATCCCTAAGAACCGTTCAATGCTAGTTCACATCTACGCCTAATCTCATTATCCGCTGCATTATCTAACATGCTTTATCATTTATGTCCCAAATCTTGGCGACGTTTGGTAACAATGAAACTTGCCCCATTCGAGGCATGATTTGAGTGAAAACATATATCTTCTCGCGACAAGACACAACGTCCACTTTTCATATAACTAGTGACTAAGCTTGCATATGAGAAAACTTTACTTATACAACCTGCTGACAGACATGGTCAGAGAAAGTCTTAAAGAGACATAAACTGTAAAAGAAGGAACCATAGCAACAAAAACAAACGGGACCATAGCAACAAAAATAAACCCTGATACACCTGATTCATTAGCAATTTACCTCCAACATGAGTAACACTGGGTCACTTAGAGGGCACGGAATAGAATAAGGAAGAGGAGGGAAGGAAAGCGTAAACATAGGGAACTATAATGTCTATAGCACCTATATTACAGGCCCCCACTAAATAATGAATGAGACGACTTCTTAATGGGCAAGTATAATAGTATATCGAACAGGAAAGTTCATGAAAAAAGTCCGTCATACTGCACATGCTTAACACAATTTGGACAATGCCCATCCTAAAACACAAGCTAGAGTGCTAAACTCAATAAAATCATCGAGACGACGAAGCTTTACAAGTCAAAACCCCCACAAAAATATGCAACAGGCAAAAATTTGTTTGGCTCAAGGGAAAAAAAAAACTACTGATATTTGCTCCCCATCCATCCAAACAAAGAACACACATACATACTCAAAAGGAATAGTGAACAAGGTCCAAACTATCAAACACATAAGCGTATAGAGATTCATCCTCCAAGTTACAAAGAACACATACCAAATACACACAAACACGCACTCTCAAGGAATAGTGAACATACATGGTGATTAAGCATCAGCACCCTCAGCTGCACCAAAAGGATCATGGGATGGACCAGTATCCTGTCCGATGTGGCGTTGCACAAGCCGCTGCAGATCAGCCATAACCTTTTGCTCCCTCTTTGCCTTCTCCTCGTAGTTAAACATGGCCAATGCCCGCTTGTCCTCAGCACTATAAACCTGGTTTTCTTTCCTGATACGGATAGCATTCATCCTTTGATGCCTACTACCACTCATCACATACCCAAGAGTCTCAAACTTTTGAATCTCATCAGCTGAAAGACCGACTTCACCTCTACGCGGAATACGTTTCCCTTGTTGAACATACTGAGCAATGGCATCACCTTCACCAGGCCTGAGTGCCCCTCCGTAACTAATATGTCCTTCAGCTCTAGGCAACGGCATAGGTCCAACCACCGGTTCATTCTCTAAAACAGGTTTCTTTCGCAATTCAATCATCTCTTTCAACAAAAGCGCTTCACTATCGACCTCAGTTATCTTCAAATCCTCTTCACTTGGCTTGCTCTTCTTTGCATCGACTTCATCCGAATCAGAACTCCCAATATCTGATTCCCTTTTTTTCTTTCCCTTCAATATCAAAACTCTTTTCTCCTTCTTCAATTCCTCACTTTCACTATCATCATCCATCTCGCTTTCATCACTCTCCCTACCCTCCCTTCTTCCACTCCTCTTCCTCTTACTACTACTCCT
>JAXBDA010002924.1:0-38429 GCA_036023075.1 Gaultheria prostrata | reverse complement strand
ACACACCCTCTCACATGTGGTGGGACCCATTGTGGGTCCCACATGGTGTGGGCCCCACCACATGTGAGAGGGTGTGTGGTTGTGTGTGGTTGAAAGTGTGTGTATGTATCATTATTGTTATATTTGCATTGTGTTGACTGCTTACATGGAGTTCGTATTCAAAAATTCGATGTGTACGCATGGGGCGCGTACGCAATATGCACGGACGATGCATCTTGACCGTCCGTGCATGTTTTCGACGGTCCGGATTTTAAAAAGACTGTTACATGTAAGAGTCTTTTTAAAATCCGGACCGTCGATTCCGGAAATGAACGATGTAGATGCATTCGTGCGCGTACGTACGCGTAGCCGGGTTCGTTAGTATTATAGTAACATTGTGCATGCATCAACAGGTGACAAGGGAAGGGTGGTGCAATGGAGCCCACAAGAGCAAGTCCTGGCCCACCCATCCGTAGCCTGTTTCGTGACCCACTGCGGTTGGAACTCAACAATGGAAGCCCTAACCAGCGGAATGCCGGTGGTTGCATTCCCACAATGGGGCGACCAAGTCACGGACGCAAAGTACTTAGTCGACGTGTTCAAAGTCGGTATCAGATTGTGCAGGGGAGAGGCCGAGGACCGCGTAATCCCGAGGGATGAGGTGGAGAAGTGCCTGAGGGATGCCACAAGCAGTCCAATGGGGGCCGGGATGAAGGCAAACGCATTGAAGTGGAAGAATGCGGCGGAGGATGCGGTGGCGGAAGGCGGTTCTTCAGACCGCAACATGCAGGAGTTTGTAGATGAGGTTAGGAGAAGGAGTGTGTAAATCCATTTTTGTTGGATAATTATTGTAATATCCACTATGGTTTACCTGTAATTATTAAGATTTATTAACGATAATAGATGAGGCTGTCGTGGAGTCTGAAATTTGGCTAGAAACTAAATTTATCTAACCACGTAATATTTTTATGTGTTCTCGTGGTTTGTGTGTGGCCGATTGATTTATTGATCCAATATTCGTTTTTTGGTGAGAACCTCAAACTAAATTCACACTCATCTATTTTGTAATTCCTATGAGGAAAATATGTGCTATGTGCAAAAATGGGGATGAAGAAATGGAGTTGTGGAATGGCAGTTGCCAATATGAGAGGGCAGCTAGAGGAGATTACAATTTGTTGATAGCCTGAGCTAAGCCGTGTAAGGCGGCTGACTTAGGCCCCCGAATGTTGGCCCAAAATTAGGGCCCCGGATAGGTACACTCAAGTACAGAATATATATTTAATTTATCACTTATATAACCAATGAACAAGTTAAGCCTAGTGGAAAAACTCAGTTTCTCTATCCAATAGGTATCAAGTTGAATTCTTGGGCCTCTATTTTCCTTCTCCATACCAATATTTTTACCCCTCTCACAAACTAACACTTTCAAAGGGATATTTTTTTTATTGGTGCAAAAAATAATATGACCAAAAACTAGTTTTATTCGAAACAACGGAACGAATCATGAAAAAAAAAAAACAAAATATAGTGCCAAGTAACTACCATTTGAGGTTAGTTTTATTTTTATTTTTGTAAAGAGGCCCAGATTCACAAGTTCGTCTTAGGCCCCGAAAATCTCAGGGCTGGCCCCGGGTCCATGCACAGGGACGGAGGAGAAATCTTATTCCATTCACTTTGGCTAATTAGGCTACCACCTTAGTGATGGGTAGACGTTGCTCTTCAGTACAACTTGTGTTTTTCATCGTAAACGTAGTTAAAAATTTGAAGTGATTAAAAAAAAAAAGGCCTACAAACTAAATTCACTTGGTAAATGTTTCACGATAAAAGGAGGTCTCCGTGCATTAATCTATGCCAGTCTTAATTCCAGTTTGCACTTGATTTCAAAAAGCTGAGATTTTATCAAACTTTCTTTCTCACTTGATAAAATCAATGGTTAATTTGATCAAAATCTTGATTTTATCAAGTGGCCGGGAAACTGGGCCGTTTTTTTATTTTTTGCGATAACCAGGTGTCTGGGCCAGCTTACGCGTATTTCAAGTAATTTTGGGGGACCATAAACCCACCGTTTGCTAGCAAGGGCCTCCCTTGAAGCCGGAGCAAATGCTCTGTTGCTCCATATGCCTAGCTTAATATTCTGGATTTTATTTTGATTAGGACCAAATAGTCACATTGTTTGTAGGCATATTGCAATAGAATCAACTACAATCAAGTTAAGTGGCTATGTTGTTATATGTAAAAGTTTTAATGGCTACCACCATTTAATATTCTGGATTTTATAAAATTAAGTGAAAAATTGGGCCTAATAGATGATTTTTAAGTTTTGGAGCTATTAGAATGAAATAATAACTGCCGGGTTAAAGTCCTGTCCAGTTAGTTCCCTATGGTCCATTGATATCCAATTTAGTTTTTTGTCGGCCTACAGGCTAGCTCACAAGAAGATCGAAACATTCATTTAGTAGAACGTGGTCGATGTATGCGGTAGAGCTCTTGGATGTCCTGCACTGCATCCTGGTATCGAGTCTCATTCCCCCACTCTCCATATAATAAATTAGGAATTACGAATGACCAAAAAAAAAAAAAGGGCCGTAAATGAGCCGAGTCGAGCTTTGTTGTGCTCTAGCTAGGCTTATTAAGCAAACGAGCCAAAAAATTGAGCTCGCGGTTCGGCTGTAAACTAGCCGGCGCCCTTAATAAGGCGTGCTTGGTTTATGTACTAAATGAGTTTCTATAAACAAGCCAATTTCTATAAACGAGCCGAGCTTATACACATGACCCAAGCTTTTTTTAGCCAAGTCGAGTGACGAGCCCAAAGCTCAAGTTCAAACTTGGCTCAATTACTAAACAAGCAGAGCCTCGAGTTCAGTGGCGACTCCAGGAGTGTGGGAGCATTGGGTCAACTATAAACATAAATATTCCTACCAAAATATATACTCCACATATTCAAACGATTAATATCCTAAATAAACACAATTTTCAAACCTTCTAGATTTTCATGCTTTACACCTTAAGCAATATATATGTAAATTATTCACATATAATAATTATATATATAATAATTATATCAGGATAATGATTTTCACACCTCCTTTACTTATAAATGCAATCACTTTTTTGTCTTCTGGTGACAAAATTATACATGGAAAATTCACTACAAGACAAAAAATTATCCAGTGGCAATACCATTAAAAAGATAGCCTTTGTTTTGTTTAGACCGGTAAATTATCCAGTGTGGTGATAACACCAAATGGGTTTTGGCCTTTCGTTTTGTATTCTCTTGCAACTTTTCGTGGGTTTCAAATATTGAAAATTTATCTAGTGTGGTGTCAACATTAAATTTGTTGGGGTCATTTATGAATTGAGAAGAAGCATTAAGGAAATTATAGTAACTTATTTTTTCCCATGGGATCGCTGACCACACTCCTTACACATTGGCGTCGCCAGTGCTCGAGCTACTCGCGAGTAGCTCGATATATTTGCAGCCCTTCGAATAGTTATCTTCCTTTTTTGGTTGGCTACAAACATCTATCGTGCAATTAACGGAACACTGACATCCTTAATTCGTGAGAGAAATGTGTTAAAATCTACGTTTAGGTAAATAGAGGAGTAGTAAAGTTGAGGAAAACTTTTTCCGAAAATGTTCAGGAAAGAAAATAATGAATGGTTCAGATTCAAATCAATTTCTTTTTCCTGTGCGTTTTCGGGAAAAAAAAATTCATGAACCCTACTATTTTTGAGAAAAAAACTGTCTTTTTTTTCTTTGATCTTTCCTACGTTGGCAGAGGTTCTTATTGTGCCATGTGGGTGACAACTTCCCAAATTACTTCCATTCATTTTCTTTGATCTTTTCTACGTTGGCTGAGGTTCTTATTGTGCCAGGTGGGTGATAACTTCCCAAATTACTTCCTTTCATCCAACGTAGAACAGATTAAAGAAAAAAAGACAGGCACAACTTAACAGCAATAGAGGAGATATTGCAAATGATTTGAATTGTTAAATAATTTTAAAATAATTATTCAAGTGGTCTTGGAGAAAATCAGCCTTAGGAGATATTTGTACGTAATTGATTTAATTCGTTTGATTTTCATTAAGAATTCAGAATCCTATAATTCAAAAGAATCTTCAAGAAATGTTATACAATTATACGCTTCGTAGGTGTCGTCGGGGCTGTTTAGAAGAGCATTCAATAAAAAACTATCTTGGTCGGACATCGATAGATGTTAACGAATTAGATCAATTACGTACAAATATCCAATGAGCCTGATTTTCTCCAAGACCACTTGAATAATTGTTTCAAAATTATTTAACGGTTCGGATCGTTTTTGTGGGACCTGTAAGTGGGACCTCATTTGATGAAGCACTTGGCTTGTCCCCAAAACGGTGGTGTTTTGGGGGGTGCTGCACGATGCTGTGCATTCTTTGCGCTACAGGCACCCGGGTTCCTTTATTTTGCCAAACTTTCGTTGTCAGTAAGGTTGAGTTTCCACCATTACTTTTTGAATTTTCGGTATTTTCGCATTCACATTTTAACTAGCGAAAATACCGAAAATATCACGGTAGAAACTCACCCTAATTCCTTTTTGACAAAATGTTTGTTGATTTTCACCACTACTGCTTTTCATATCAGAAATTATGAGAGGAGTTGGTTTTTTTTTTTTTTTTTTCATGCGATAAACATCAATGGGGGTTAGCGGGAGAGTTAATGAGTCAGTCTTGAGGGGAGTCTAGAGGCTATCCATATCCCTAAACCCCAAACGCTTCTGCCGAGGCTCGAACCCTGGTCTCCATTGTGGGAGAACTAGGAGATAACCGCTAGGCTGCAAACCCTTGGTTAGAGAGGGGTTGGTTAACTCCGAGCTACTTTATGAAATAGTTCTCCACATGTGATACTAACTAATTCCACCTGCAAGTTGGTATTAACTAGTCCACCTCCTCCGGTTAAAATTCTCTCTTTATTCACGGGTCAAAATTAACCATTAATCTTTGAACAAACGGAATTTTATTAATCTTCGAATGAATTCTCAAGTATTTTATTGATCATGGAAACCAGCTTGGTTTCTGGTCATTGAGGTGAAAAACGTACAAGGTTTTGGTGGCTAAGGGGCAACCCAGTAATTTGGTCTATCTGGATAAGCTAACGGTACTCCCCATGTGGGTTTCACTTATCCATTTGCAGGGTATTTGGTTCTCCTACCTGGATAGCTTATCCAAGATTGTTGGTCCGAACAAACCCTTGATATTGATGGGCTTGGAATAAACTTATCTAAGATAAACCCATATCCGGTTGACTTATCCAAGCAACAAACGGAAACTATGGGGAATTATGCATTCGCCATCCACTTCAGAAAATAGTGAAAAACCAACAGAAGAATACTTGGTCTCTCTATACACCAACATGCACAATTACAACCAAGAGACAGGCCATGGCCAAGGTAATTTCGGCTTTCGCCAGAGCAACATCCACCTATTAGGGCTAAGCAGTTAAAGACCTTACTGGCATTATGCTTTCCTCCACATTTACTTGCATTCAATGACAGCAATGACCGTTAGTGTAAAGAAGAAGTCACTTAAGAACAAGATTTTCCTGACAATGACCTGAAAAACTCGATCATATTATCGTAAACATCTCTATTTGCTGTCACGCTCATAAGAAAGTCAATGTGACCGTAGTTCTCAAGGTAAAGCAACTCTGGTTGGGACTTCAATTCCCTTAGTGTGTGCTGAAAATCCGTCAAGTCTGCTAGGGCATCATTTGGCCCGTAACCCATCCACAATGGCAACGATTGGGGTATTCGGCTAAGATCAAAATTCGGTGGTTTAAACTCGCCATATCGCCTAAAGTTTTTAACCCTTCCATAGTCATACCTTGCAAAGGTACCTTTACGGATCACTGCAAAAACATAAAAGATCAGAAAGTACCATCGAGCGTGTGTTTGTGAGAGTTCAGCAAAATAACACAAACCCGAAAGCATTGGACAGGCACGAATGTATCGCTGTTTGAATGCTAGCACTTTACATATGAAAATGGCTGTAAGTAATCATTTGATCGCTCACCAGCTAATTATGGAAATTGGCACAAACCATTGAAGTGTATCATGCATTATGAAACCTAAGCATTCTCATACAAAGGCCTAGTGGTGACAATTACAAATTTCTGGAAATAGAGTTGGGTTAGTACACCAGTTATTGGCAGAGTAAGACACATTTCCCGAGGCTTCTAGATGTGAGGAAACCTCGCCACTTCAGGCTTCTCCCTTAATTCTAAGTCCCTCTTGTTCTTTCAGCACTTACCAGAAATAATTAATAAAGATTGAAGACTATAGGGAAAATGTTGGCTGTATGCCTGGAAAGGGAAACATAATAGAAGTAGCCGGGATCTACACCGCTACATCAAACTAAGAAGAAAAAGTAAACCAATTTCTGGTTATAATCATAGGCAATCTTGTAGCAGTACTATGAATGGAACACAATGCAGTACAATAAAATGCTACTTGGGTCTTGGGAGTACAAAGAGCTTACTCTGGAAAAGATGATTCAAATTTTTGGAGGATGTTGGATGCGGTTCATATTCCAGAAAGAAATCAACTTGAGACATGTTAAGGCAACAGTTCGGCCCTGCAAAATGAATGCCTTTGGTAAGAAGTTCGAAAGCATGAGTCCAAACACATTTAAAAGAACATAGAAAACACAGTACAAGATTGGACGACCAAATACTAATTGATAATCATCTATCAACTCCAATTTCTTGGAAAATAGGTCGCTGACCATATTCTTAATCTAGATAGTTGCGTCCAAGATTATCAAGCAGGCCCACATAACAATGACCTCATAACTCGTATTATCCTGATAATTCTTAAGATCCACTCAGTGTGCTTTTTCAACATTTACCTAGGTGGCATTTTTTAAGGTGAAGTCATTCAGGAGGACAAAATATTGCCTACAACTTCCTACAAGAGCCTTCATAAACGAGAGCCTCCTCAAATATTACCGTTTCTTCCAAGTCTAGCTCACTGCTCACTGCTCACTGCTCACTACAACTTCCTACGAGCTACCTGAGCTCCATGAAACCACTACGCAATTGACATAGAAATGATAGAATACAGCAATTTTGAATCATTCAGCCAAAATTAACTCCCTCAATAATACCAATCCATCAGCAACTCTGAGCCATTCAGATAGTATTAACTCCAGCAATTCAACATACATCACTTTATGAAGCATTCTAAGTTCTAACTCCCTTTACGTCACCAATCCAGTTTTAATGTTATGTGTTCAACGATTAGGGGAATCATTAACTTGTCAGTAAAATTACCATATATCTTTCAGTGCCATATGCCTGAAAATGGGTCTGAGTGACTAGAAGAAATTGACTGGCCGTTTGCCTGTAACATTCTTCAAAGGACAAACACCTCCTATCCGAACTCCGAAGGTAAAAAGGTAACCAAATCCTGCTAAGTCGACACTACATAGTGAAAGAATGGCTCCGCCCTCTCTTCATTCACTAAAAAGTAACATTCTTCAAAGGACAAACACCTCCTATCCGAACTCCGAAGGTAAAAAGGTAACCAAATCCTGCTAAGTCGACACTACATAGTGAAAGAATGGCTCCGCCCTCTCTTCATTCACTAAAAAGTTTAGACTAACATTTACTCCGGGCTTCCAACAATCGAACCTTACCGTAACAGTCAACAGAGAGCTGGAGTATCAGTTGCATTAAACAACTCACACCACGAGAAGAACAGAAAAGATACACACAAAGAAAATGTAAATTTAATTATAAAGAAACGTGTATACTGTATAATGAGAAGCATGGTTACATTTGTCCACTAAATGGTGCCTTTGCACATGCCAAAAGGAGGAGGAAAAAGAATAAGAAGAAGAACCTGTGATTGATGTTAACAAGTCGTTGCAATCTACATGCCCATCACATGCAGAATCCACGATTTCAGCCAAAATATCACTGTACATTGTAAAACTAGTCAGATACTAAAAAACTGAAACAATAAAGCCTGGAAAACGAGGGGAAACCCAGAAGAGAAAGACCTTTTAAAATTAAGCTGATGAATGCCCAATGCAAGAAGCACCTGTCCATAGGGAACTTAATTGCAGAGGTTACCACAAATCATTTCATGTAGTAATTTTACCACATCAGAATGTTATAATCACCTGGTCAAGATGCATGCTAACAAGTCTAAGAACCAAAGGGGCGCTGACATGTTCCAAGTATGTTATGGGGCAAAGAAGGGCAGCACCCGCAACCATTTTTACTATGTCTGGCTCCGTGAAAGCAGCCAGAGACATTATTGTCCCCTGCAAAGTAAGCGTTGAACTATTTACTAAACAAGGAACCTAATAGCAAATTACAACAATCAGAAGAAGCCGTGCTCTGAAGAGACAAGAGACCTGTGAATGTCCAACAATGAAAACTGCGGTGTTTGAAATTGAATTTACATACTGGAGCATTGCTGCAACGTCATAAAGAGCCAATTCCTCCCAACTCCAATCCCAAAATTCCTTAAACAGAAATAATAGAGACAAAGTGTTATCATCTTATAGGCAAGCAGAACATGCATGGGTAATATGGTAATTCTGGATCTGGATGTTTCGTTTAGAGTCTCAAGATTGCAATTCAGCATAAATACAAAGTCAATCGCAATTGAAACAAAGTACATATAAATGGACAAATATCTCCATCACTGCATAAATGTTTTTTGAATTGTTTAGAGGACCATGAATCAGCTTTGAACTTGAGAACGAAAAATAAGCTTGGGTACATGACATTCGCAACCTTGCAATTTACCTCGCATATTGGTTTTTCCCATGCACTTTCCAGTAGTGACAGATAAAAATATGCAATATCACCTCATTAAATTGGACCATGATACTACTATCACGATAACTAATTTGATTGCAATACCACCATCCAAACTTCTCTTAGTGTTTATTGTGCTTGTTCACATCTAAAATTGAAATGGAATCTTAAGATAAAGTGGTCTGTGGTCGCACAGTGAGAAAGAAAACATGTGCATAGCCCAGGTCTTTCTAGTGAAAAAAATGAAGGATACTTTTTCTATACACCTCTAGGAAAGAGGCATAGAAAATTTTCTTCGCCGTTCAAAAAAAAAAAGTCGCAAGCATCTAACAGAGGCATAGAAAATAATTAAAGTATAGAGGCGACCCAGGACTTTGCATTCATTCTGTGGGTATTTCATAGTTGCTTAGAGACCGAACATAGTTAAAACTTAAAAGACATGGAACAGTATGGACTGAAAATAAGATATGATACCTTATCTTTCTCTGATAGCGATACATGCCCATGACTCCATCGTGTCCCACGCACACTTCCAACCCAAACATCAAAACCATGATCGGCAAGGAAGTAACCCAGTGATTGGTTCATAGAACCTAAAAACCACACATCACCAGCCTATTTGAATTTCAAAGCAAGCAACTGTCACCACAGAACGTTTTTTCATACAGTGAATTCAAAAAAGGAATAAAGTGCGTGAGTTTAAACATGCATGCTCCATGATTGAATAGAAAACACTTGAATCCTGATACATCCATATTATCAATTATAAGGTCACATCAAGACAGGGAAAAAAGGGGATTTTTAGCCAAGAAAGCACTAGCAATCAAACTAGGAGTGCATTTGGACTAAATTAATTTTTGTTTAATAAAGTCTGTATTATTTAACTTTTAGTTACCTTCTTAGTTTTTTGTTATAATGTTTGCGTCCCATTGTTCGTCTCGACGTGGGCATCAGAAAAGTATAAAAATATAGATCAAAGTTGGAAAATGTTCAAATAAGACGACTTTTTTCATCTTTAGTGAACTTTTTCCAACTTTGGTCTATATTTATATACATTTCCAATTCTTCTTGCCGAGACAAACGATTACTCCAAAAATGGCCTGAGTATAGTAAAAATTGATAGAAAACTACCAAAAAGACTCGATTAAAAAGACTGAAAATTTTAGCCAAAGGGGTGCTAGGTTACACAAGCCTTGGACAACCTTGTGTGAAAGCCTGAGAAGTCTCCAGAAGTAAAGGAAGAAGGAAAGTAGAATGAAGATCAGAAGCTTTGAGGAAGAAGTGGCCATGGAGGACCAAACAGAGGAGCATCAACTACATGGTCAATTAATTAGCCAAAGAAACCCTTCATGTCTCATAGTTAGCCTCTCACAGAACTCTCCGAAGTCCAACAAAACATCCCCCACTCCGTGTCATCCAACTCGCATACTAGATATTCCTCGGCTCTGTGATTATCCAGGACCACTAAATGAAGTAACAACTAACCCCTCGTTACAGGCCTTTACTGGATACACTAGTGTTTCAAAAGGTGCGCGTCGTGTGCCTAGGCGATGAGGGGAGGGGAGGCGAGTCGCACAGGTAGAGCCTCAGGGAGTCAAGTCGAGGCGAGGAGCAGGTGACGCGCGAGCCTCATAAATTTTTCACTCAAAATGCTTCCAACCCTTCGATCTGTATAGTAAAACATGGGCCACAGCACCAGATAAAACCTTTCGGATTAAAAGGGCATTCATTAGCCCTAGAAGAAGTTCTTCTTCTTCGTTAGACCTAGATGAACAAAAACGATTGAAATCTTCCTCTTCTTTTCTGATTGTTCGAACTGTTCAAGCTATGTCTTTTTCTTTTTATATTCTGTTCTATTCCTCTGCTCTTCTTTTTCTTCTTAAGTCAACATTAAGCAAAATTAGGACCCATTTCGAATCCTGAGTCAACTCGATTCAAGAAGCAAATCCACAGATCAATTTTTTTGCTCGATTAACCACCAACCCACTTGACAATTTGCTCTAATTTAGAGAAAAAACAGTAACAGAACAGAAATTGCCGTTGTTCATTTTGTTATGTCTCCTAAGCTAAACGTCAATATATAACTACTTTTTATGGATAATATGTTTTGTGTTTGGTTGTTTAAACGTTGAAATGTTATGTTATATGACATTTGGAAGTTTAAAAGTGTTTGCTTGTGTTGAAAGTTTTTCCTATATTGGAATTCTACTTGTTCTAATAAATTGCGCCTCACTGATGACGTGCGAGGCGAGAGGGACCATGACGCCTCGGTGCGCCTTGAGCCTTTTAAAACACTGGGATACACCATTCAGTTTCCCTTCCCTCTTAGCTTAAAACTGATGTTACAGGAACACTTAAACCAGTGTAATTTTACATCAATCTAGCAGCACATGCATACGTTTACTTTACATTCACCGACTATCGAGCAGCTCACTTGCAAGACGACCAAAAAAGAACATAAATACAAAGTGTTCGCAGCTTAATTCTAATTTTTATATGCTATGACATTGACAATTCAAATTAGAGGGTCTATGTTTAACAAGCTTTTTTTGCAAAGAAACTCCATTCTGCCCCAAGTCATCATGTCTTCATTTTTGGCTTAACAGTACGTGATTATTCTTTTTCTTTTGTTGATGTTCTGACCAAGCCTGATCAGTAGGGTATATTCACAAGTTCTATTTCTATATGGGCATCTCGGGTTTACATGGGTGATGCTGGCAGGTTTTCTACATATGCACGCACTTCATCATATGTATTATTGAACTCCAATGTTGATGTCCAAGACTTCGAAATTCAACCTAAACCACCCACCAGCTTCCTTGTGTGAAAATGAATTACATAATAGCCACTAGCCAGTTCCTCCCTCCAGCAACTCTCCTAGGCGTATAGGAAACCCACCGCGTTTATTTGCTAATATTACCACCGGTCATTTGACTATCACATAATATGTATTGCTTCCGTCTTAGGATTGCCACTTCCGGAGGCCTGGTATCAAAAAAGAAACTTTCTTTGGCGCAAGAAAGGAAGTTATCTTCAATTAACCAATAAACTCTTCCACACCCCTTCCTACTTAACCATTGAATGACAAGAATGAAAAACACAGAGATTATAACTTACGAAGTTTAGCCTTATACATAACATCATCCCAAAAAATCCAACTTCGTAGACACCCAATGGACACATCGTGACCCCAAAGTCATGATATACCAAATAGATGTCTAAACATGCATATCTCCATCTATTGCTTAACCTTTTGGAAATCTAGCAATCAGTAGGATATTTCCATATTGTCGTCTCTTCTATTCTTTTTGGCATATAGTATAGTAGCTTTATGATGATACTATACAGATACAACAATGTTACTAAGAACAGTTTAGGCCCGTGAAATGGTAAGAAATCTCACCATAAAGAGTCCATGTAGGAGCAAAACAGGAGGACCTCTTTGTCCTCTCAACTTCCCGGCTATCGATGAGACGCGATGAAGGCCCAATACGTAACCATCCTTTGTCTGCACCTAAAAATTTGACAAAACAAATGCAGACCAACCCCACAATTCACTAAGCACTCAACTAATCAAATCCAAAAATAAACAATTGAACATACAAAATGTTCTTTACAAAACAGCAAAATCAAGTAGTCACTTCTAGGTACCTCCTACACTGCAGTTCGACTAATTAAGACAGTCCTAATTATTTCACTTTTAGTTTTTTTTTTTTTTTTTTCTAATTTTTACGTCACATTACGAGAATCGGAAAAGTATTAAAGCAAAAAAATACACAAGCTAAAACAAATTTTCGTCTTCAGTGAACTTTTTTCCAAACGAGAAAAACTACCCACAAAGCCTAAATGTTTCGGTCAAAGGGCTCCTAAAATCTCGTAATTTACCCTAGATCCAAATACAATAGTAGCTCATACACGGCAGTAACTAACTAATCGAGCAGAGTTAAATTGCGCGCGGGGGAGAGAGAGAGAAATTACTCTGTGGTCGGAGCAAGGATAATTGTAGCGTTCAATGAGGTCAAGACACAAACCCTTGACCGCTGGTCGGCGGCCGAGGTTTGAATCTCCGGTGAAGTTGTTGTCAGATTCTCCGGCGGCGAAGGAGAGACTGAGAAAGAATGCGACGATCACAACCGTCGCCGTAGCCAACTTTCCCATCGCCGAGGAGGCGAGAGCGGGAAAAGATGGCCAGCAAAATGGAAGAGAGAGACGGAGGGAGGAGGAGAGAGAGGAGCAGTTGGGTTTTATCACTGCCGCTGCGCTGTAAACGTACGTGGAGTATTATTTTGATTCCTATCCATTCTCATTACGTAACTTCGAATCTACTAAATTTTCCCTTCTAAGTCTATCATCTGGTTGATTTTAGGCCAGTCTAAACGAGGGTTAAAGTTTAAGCTGGGCTTGTTTAATAAATGAGTGAAAATTTGAGATCGAGCTTGGCTCATTCATAAAAGAGTCGAGTTCTTAACGAGCTGAGTCAAAGTAATTTATTAGTCAAGTCACCTTAAACGAGCCGAGCCAAACCGAGTTTTACCAAGCTCTTTTACTAAACGAGCCTAAAACTTGAGTTCAAGCTCAGATCTATTACTAAATGATCCGAGCCGAGCTACGAGCTGCTCGCAAGGAGTTCGTTTTTTTTGCAGCCTTAATTAGGGTGAAAAAATAAAATTGTAGTAACAGTATAATAAAAATATGTCATACACTTTTTCTTATAAAAATATGTCAACTCTGAGCTTTCTCATTTGATTATCTAACGTATTTCACATAGAATAATAAGAGCAATAGTGACTGTAAATATTTTCTACCAATATTCATACGAATTTTTTTAATTTGATCAACGGCAAAGATAAAACTAATCTTTCACTTTTTTTCTTACAGTATGATTTTGCTTGCTGTCATTTTCACTTCCAATGGTAAAGAAATTGACCTTCTATTAGGTTTGG
The DNA here is from genome assembly GCA_036023075.1 of Gaultheria prostrata. Classification (NCBI taxonomy): domain Eukaryota; kingdom Viridiplantae; phylum Streptophyta; class Magnoliopsida; order Ericales; family Ericaceae; genus Gaultheria; species Gaultheria prostrata. The sequence goes on along the minus strand of JAXBDA010002924.1, from coordinate 24,698 downwards.
CTGATGACATATTGAGTCAAAATTTATGACTCATGTTTTATTTTTCTTTATTTTTTGGTAAATAGAGAGAATTTCGGATCAAAGCTACCAAGTACAAGCATACAAAGCGATAATATGTCATTTTTGCATCCCAAAGTTAATACAACTCTCAAAAAGGACAGGACCAATAATTTGGGAGAATGAGAGTAGTTGTCGATCGTCCTACTTGCTAATGGGACCTTCATTTTATTCCTTCATTTATTTCTACTTTTATTCATTCCTGAAAAGCTAGGTTTCCGTTAGCTTATTTAGCTTCTTTGCTTAAAAAAGACGGAGATTGTGTTTGGTACATTAGTATATGAAATAATCACTTTATTTAGCTTTTCTAGCCTATGACCAAAAGCTTTTAAGCTTTAATTTGTAGACGTTTATTTGAAATTAAAAAATTACTTCATTCAAGAGTGTATTTGTAGAATGATTAAGGTTAATCGATATATTTGCTTGATAATAAGTTAATCTACAATTTATTTGACAAATGTTTGAACTTTTATTTTAACTTATAAAAAGCTGTAACAAATATATCTTCAACTTTTTTTAATGTTTTTAAGCAAAATAATATAAATAATTATGAGCTAATATTCTAATTTATAGTATGTAATTGATGACAAAAGGGCCAGTACCTTTTTTCCAACTTTTTCCTATTATTTTACTCTTCTGTCTCCTTTTAAGTGTGTTATCTGGGAATTTCAACTATTTTTCCCACATCAATTTTTACAACTCTTACATCTACTTTCCATTACTTACCCTTCTCAATATAATAATACCCACTAACTTTTTAAAAAAGAATCTACTTTTAAGGGCAAAATAGGAAATGTACCCACTAACTTTTCAAAACACACACTTATTAAGGGACAACCCAAAATGGAAATGTACACACTATAAAAGGGACGGAGGGAGTAATTTTATGTGAAAGTCTATAAAAAAAATATTTTTTTTGAGGTAAAAGTATTCTTTTTAAAAATAAGATTTTATATAAACAAACCAAAGGAAAAAAAAAACAATTCAGAAAACAAAACTGTTTTCTTTTTTGGTGCAACGAAAACAAAACTGTTGCCAACCTCTAAAAAATGGCTAGGTTCAATGCATCTTTCATCTGTATTTTTTTTTTTTTCCATTTTTTCTGCTTTTTTTTACTTTCCTCAGTGGGAGCCAATCAAAACCCCGCACTTGTTTTTTTGCGTAGAATCTGTTTATTTCCTCTTTCACTATAAACACTCGCGGTTCACACCGCCTCTCACCACCACGATCGCCACCGTCGGCCCAGATCATATCCGATAATGGCATCCGAAGGCTTCCGGCCACTGGACGAGAAGTCTCTGGCGGAGTACATAAAGGCCACTCCATCTCTCTCCTCTAAACTTGGCAACCAAATCGATGACTTTCAGATCAAAGAAGTCGGCGATGGAAATCTCAACTTCGTCTACATCGTTACCAGCCCCTCCGGTTCCTGCGTAATTAAACAGGTAAAACACGATTTATAAATTTGGATTATATGATCAATTTCATGTTAAGGAAGTGGAAAAGTGAGTGATAATCTAGGAGTTCAATGTAATGGAGATGTTACTCTCAAATTTGAGTAACAGCTCCATTTGATGTGACTCATTCCAATAGACAAACTCAGTTTTGCTATAAAATCGCCTTTTGTTAACTTGTAAGTGGAAAGTAAATTGTAGAGATAGCAAATTTAGATAGAAGATGACTAAAAAGGGTTGGATAGGATTTGAGTAAATTAAAGGGTCTCCCTTGATTTGGATATGAGTTTGAGTAAAAGTACGTTTCGGTATGAGTTGGAGTAAATGATTGGAGATGACTCGAATTTTGAGTTGTCAAGAATAGAGTAAGGCCTGGAGATGCCCTTAATATGTACAGCTGCTTCTTATTTTCGTGAATTTGATGTCATGGCGTAATTTACATGCGGAGATAATCTATGCACGTGTATGTAATTGTCTAAATTGTGCCAGCTTATTGACGAGCCATTTGAGTGGAGGTGTATTGCAATTATGCTTTTGTGATGAAAAAACCCCAACAATTTGTCAGGAGCAAAATATTTTTGGGCGTCACTGAGATTTGATGGCTCGACAAATCTGTGATTTTGCAGTATTTGTTTGAGAATTTTGATAAGGTTGGGCTTCTACGAAACTGTTGGAAAGCAAAGTCTCTAAACAAACATAGGCTATCTTAAAACGAGAGAAGATATTGCCTACGAGAAATGTTAGGGATACTAGAAAACGTATGCTGCATAAACATGATATGTGAATATGTATGGAGTAAATTTGTTTTCTGAATTTTGTTACATTGGTCAATGAAAATACTATCTTGTTCAACGGTGTCTAAGCATTCTTACAGAAGGCCTTCCTTGTATTGAAAATCTTGTTGTCTGAGTGCAGGCTCTTCCGTACATACGTTGCATAGGAGAATCATGGCCGATGACAAAGGAACGTGCTTACTTTGAGGCAGTGGCGCTAAAAGAGCATGGTCGCTTGTGCCCTGATCATGTTCCAGAAGTTTATCATTTTGACCGTGCCATGTCTTTGATTGGCATGCGTTACTTGGAACCTCCACATATAATCTTGAGGAAAGGGTTGATTGCTGGAATTGAGTACCCGTTGCTTGCTGAACACATCTCAGAATTTATGGCAAGGACGCTTTTTTTCACATCCCTTCTTTACCGTACTACCACGGAGCACAAACAATCAGGTAATTCTGGCGATTCTTATCTCTTTCTACAGGGTAGCAGAGCCTAAATGAGGTTAGGTTGAACATAAAGCATGATCTTTGCTAGATATGAAGAGTAGTGGGGCTCAACAGAAACTTGTTTCTACTGCATTGATAAAGTTTACCGTTGGATAAAGTCGTGGTTTTGATTTTTATTGTCCTTTCCGATGGGAGTTCTTTCCTATTTATGTCTTTTGTTTCAAGGGGACAAATATAATTCGAGGTTTAGAAGTCATATTTATTTTCGACATGTTTCCAAATGTGAAAAGTATTTTTATCTCTTGCGACTTGATGCCTTGAAAATGTGACAAAATGAGTAGTTTGTTTTATACTCGACTTTTGGTGGTGAAACATGTGGACAAACTTAATGGTTTTTTGGTTTTGTCCTTTGCGTAACTAAACAATGTCAGGTTAGTTCAAGCTAAGGACTGATGCAGACTTTTGGTGATAGAAATGTTTTAGTAGCCTTTTATGACATTTGTCTGTGATGTTTGATATGGGTGGTTATGATGAACTTCTTGGTTCCAAAGGGCACAAGCCGATTACATACAAACAAGCTTGCAGGCAACCAAATCTCAAAGTACCTGTCATCGTTTCCCAATTTGAGATCTCTCAAATATTAGTCCCGTTTGAAAAGCAAAAGGATTTAAATGTGAGGATTTTTTTATTATGTGAATGTGCGTGCTACCTATTCCCGTATGAATGTTTCTAGTCATGATGCGTAATTTATAAACTAACCAATGGTGAGAACAAGTTGAATGGTGTAAACTGATATGTTTGAATTCACGATACTTGTGTGTTTAACTGCATGCTTTCTGCAGTTGCCGAATTTTGTGGGAATGTGGAGTTATGCCGGCTCACCGAGCAGGTTGTCTTTTCTGACCCTTACAAAGTGTCTCAGTATAATCATTGGACTTCTCCTTATCTTGATCGTGATGCGGAGGCAGTTCGTGAGGACAACACTTTGAAGCTTGAAGTTGCTGAATTGAAATCCATGTATAGCCATCTTAGTTACATTTACTGTGATAAATTTTAGCCGTTAGTACTTGACTTCCAATCATTACGTTTGACCCCATTTTTTGTCCAAGTTGTAAGGTTTTCTTCATTAACTGGTCCAAATTGTGCAGTTTTTGTGAGAGAGCCCAAGCGCTTATACATGGCGATCTCCATACTGGTTCCGTCATGGTTACTAGTGATTCAACCCAGGTTATAGATCCAGAATTTGCTTTCTATGGTCCTATGGGTTTTGATATTGGAGCCTTTGTAGGAAATTTAATCTTGGCATTCTTTGCACAAGATGGCCACGCTGATCCAAAGAACGACCGGAAAGTATGTCCTGCCTATTCTTTTTCTCTTCTTTATTTACTTGTTTTCCGGTGTTTATCTCTTTAGGACATGTTCCTCAGTTTCTTATGGAGTCGTGCATATTTGCTTGAACATTTTTTCTGATTTAAGTTTGTACTAGCTGATCTCAAATTAACCACATTGGAAATTCACTTCTTCAACTTAACTCCACTGGACCCACTCCCACGTATTTGTGTTGATTATATGAGTGCTATTTCCGCTTTATTGTCAAGTTGAAGGCCTTGTTGCTCACAAACACCCAAGCTCTTATTCAACATTTTTCTCAGGGGATTGCAATACAAGTTTCCTATTTATGGGTACTCTTTAGCGCCTGATTTAAAATGTCAAGGTTTGAGTTCCTTGTATTTGATCGGTTTGTTGGTTCATGCCTGTTCTTTTGTTTATACTTCGTGAAATCCAGTTCTGTTGGAGGAATTGACAAAATGTGCCAAATCCGACATTACGTTAGGGGTACGGATTACCCTTTCCTTCTCTTCTGCTAGCAAGGGAGCATTGTTTTGAGGGTTGTGATTTTCTATTGGACAGAAGTGGCTGGCCCGCAGTCTCCTTCTCATGTACAAATCTACCCCACAGCATGCTTTAAGCATGTTTTGAAGTTTTGTTGCTGGGTTCTTGTGACTGGCATGACTTTCCCAAAAATGCCAAATCAGTGATCGCTATTACTGATGTCTTTTGTTCAGTGTTTCAGTTCCCATGGTTAAGGGGAGGGGAAAAACCATTACAAAATAATGTTTCAATGAGATATAGAAAGACCTACTAAACAAAAATAGTTACTAGTCGAGTGCTTAAGTCAGAAACTTGCTCCCATACAAAGAAAAAAGAGTTGGAAACTCGCTTGACCAATGCATGGATCCATGAAGTATGTCGACTTCTTCTGAATTTAGTAGTCAATCAATGTGGACAAAAAGGAATTATATTGGTATCATTTTGCTGATTGTTTAGTTGATTAGTCTTTCTTAGTGGAGACTTTAGTTTGGTGCTTCCTTGTCAAGAAATCTTTAGTCACCTATTTTTTTCGTGTCCTCAAAAGGCTTAATTTGCAGTCATTTAGTTTTTATTTTTCCCTGTTGAGAAACAATGTCAGTGAGCATTTTTCCCTCATTCTGCGGGTGTTTTACATTTTTCTTATCATCGATGTTAATGCTTCATTCCATTGGTATAGTTTTTTTTCCCCATTATCGGTGTTTATGATCAAAGAGCATGTGGTTATGCAGGCATACAAAGATTGGTTCTTGAGGACAATTGAGGAGACTTGGAATCTCTTCCACAAAAAATTTACAGCTTTGTGGGATAAACACAAGGATGGGTTCGGTGAGGCTTATCTTCCAGCAATTTATAACAACCCTCAGCTTCAGCAGCTTGTGAAACAGAAATTCATGAGTGATTTGTTCCACGACACTCTTGGTTTTGGTGCTGCCAAAATGATAAGGTGAGAGAGAATTCCCCTTGGTGCATACAAGCATTACTCCTTGTCCTTTATAAAACCTGCCAATTCTGTCTTCACTGCATTTTCCGTCATTGCTTAAAGATATATATTATCCGATTTGTATTCCTTGGGTTGTGAAGCATTTTCTACACACCTTGATCCTTGGAATGCCAAGAATCATGCCTTTCATTCTATTGTTTCATTAACCTCTGCAGATGTTCTCAATGATTCTTTGCATGGTGTGTATTGTGTAGAATATTTTACTCCCTCCGTCCCCTAAAGTTAGACACTTTTGGGACTGCGTGTCATTTCTAAATTGCATATATTTTTCAATTCATAATGTTTTATGTGATTTTTAAAACTTTGTTTAAAAGAACTAATTGAAATCTATCAAACGAGATCCATATTGCTTATATAAAACATTACGGATTCAAAGATATAGACAATTTTTTCGGAGGGCTGGAATAGTGAAAGTGTCTAACTTTGCGGGACGGAGGGAGTAATTGTTTTTGTCATTGACATTATACTTTCCGTAGCACCTCCTTTTTTTTTTTTGCAAAAGTGGAACTGCATTTCTTGGCTAAAGGAGTCTCTCTTCACATTCCAAATGGATTTCTTTCTTTTTGGGCAATCTGTATCTATTCTTGCCCCGGTTTTGAGACGCAAGGCTAAAGTCGATGATAAACCATTTTTGTCTCGATAAAGGAGTCACTAAATGACGGGCTGTTGTAGATTAGTTGATCAACATTGCTATAATGCTGCTGTCGTAACTTCCGTTTTTCTTTTGTACGCAGGAGAATTGTCGGTGTAGCTCATGTTGAGGATTTCGAATCAATCGCTGATGCTGGAATTAGAGCAGGTTGTGAGAGGCGAGCTCTCGACTTTGCCAAGCTGCTTCTGAAGGAAAGGCGAAAATTTCAGGGCATCGCTGATGTCATTTCTGCTATTCAGAAAGTCCATTCATGACAACGTTCCTGTTAACAAGAATAATTTTATATGGATTTCGTCATTTCCCATGTAAGATGTCAATGAGTTTTTATTTATGCCATGCTGCTAGTACCATGATATGGAGTGACTAATATTTAATAATCATAGAGAACTTGTCACCTTCGTTAGAACTTAGCAGGGGCGTATGTGCCAAATGTATTTGGATTAGTTTGAATGGTATTCATCTATAGTAAAATATGGGCTTAAATATACTTATAACTACTAGAATTTTTTAGAGTAATATGGATGATGGTTTCTCTTATTTAGACTTACCATTTATTACAGATAATAGAAAACCAGCGTCCATTTTTAATTAGACATGTCTAGTTGGTCTTGTAGTCGCTCCAGAGTTGATCAACTGTTTTCCCCAGCAACTCAACAAAGTAGTTCGCGCTATAACCAGTCCTCATCTTCTTGTTCATTTCTGCCACTAACCCACTCCTCAGACCCTCACAATAATCCAGAAACCGGGCGGTGACATCATATCCCTGGTCCCATCGGTCGCCCTGCCCGGGTTTCACCCAGTGACCTGGTGCATAGCCCGCCTTCAACCTTACGAAATCGGCAATCCCTTCAATCAATCCCCCGGGTGTCTGCCCGTTTCCGTTCCACTGCCACACGTGCGTCATCTCATGGTATAGGATTCCGGTGAACTCCGTCTTGACGTCACCGGCGTACTGCTGTATGTAGTCCGCACTGACGTGGACGCTGTCGTTAACAGTGTATGCTACACTGTCCATGGTGTCGATGGACAAGCTCACTTTTGGTAGGTTCTTCTTGTCGGCATCCGAGGTCTGCTGGAATGTTTTCCATATGAAATCCGTGGCGGAAATAAGGGTTTGTCTGCTGTATTCGATGCCAATTTGGTTCATGAACTTCATTCCCCCGGGGGTGTTTGCTGCGTTGTTGGTGACGGTATATTCGACTGCTTGGGTGCCTGTTAGGGATGTCAGAATCACTAGGAAAGAAAGGAAGAACATCATGCTAGCCATGACTTGGTATTGCCAACTGATTTTTTCGTTCAAGTGGTTGTAACTTCTAACTTGCCATTTATATAGTAGATGTTTAACCTATGAGGAAGGGAAGTCAAAAAGGCAACAAGGAGATAAATTCAGAAGAAAACAAGAAAGTAAAAAGTGGGACACTTTAGTTGTTTAATATTAGTAAAGTTTGTCACGAGGAAAGTTTGGGACAAACCAAAGTGGATAAAGGAGCTAACAATGTACACAGTTGCTATAGCATCTGTACCTCTTGTTGGTTTTATATCCAAGGTGTAGCAGGAAGATAGATAAACATCTGGAGCATTTCCTTTGGAGGCCAGCCAAACAAGAGTCGAATGAGTTTTTTCTTTCTTTCTTGTGGTTTATCACCTACCAATCATGGGAAAATGGTGGTGTGGCTTCACAAAAAGTGATTAACAAACTCTTATAACGAGAAAAGGCCATGCCCGCTACAGCACGGAGATAATTTCCTGCTTTGATTACTCTCAGGTGCCCAGAAATACATTTGGAAGATGTCATGCCCCTTTCTTTAACAGTGTCGGATTGAATTACACATTTCAAAGCGGTTATGTATCTAGCATGGTGGAGCGAAGATTTTTTATTTGCGGGGTCAGAAATTAGAACCATGTGCGATTCACTTTTCCTATTTCCTAATCGAAATGTTTTTAGTTTTTAATCTGTCTAAAAGCTAAAGTCGACGATACACCATTTTGTGTTGATAAAGGAGTCACTAAATGATGGGCTGTTGTACATTAGTTTATCAACATTGCTATAATGCTGCTTTCGCAAACTTTCCTTTTTCTTTTTTTTCACCGGAGAATTGTCGGGGTAGCTCATGTTGAGGATTTTGAATTAATCAGTGATGCTGGAATTAGAGCAGATTGTGAGAGGCGAGCTTCGACTTTTCCAAGATGCTTCTGAAGGAAAGACGAAAATTTCAGCACTGAAGTCGCTTCTGCTATTCGGAAAGTCCATTCATGACAAAGTTCCGGGTAACATTAATAATTTGCTACGAATTTTGTCATTTCCCACCTACCATGTCAACGAGTTTTTATTAATATATGCCATGCTACTAGAACCATGATATGCTGTAACTTATTTATAATCATACAGAACTGGTCCCCTTTGCTAGCACTTAGCAGGGGCCGTATGTGCCAAATGTCTGGGAATTAGCTTGAATGGTGTTCGTCTAGTGTAACATGGGCTTAATTAGACTTTAATTGATTTTGATTTGGGCTGGCTATATCGCACATTGTTTTCCTCAAATTTGATCCAGACTTGGATAAAGATTATTTATGTTCCACATTAGAGATAATAAGGCTCTGAGTGCTAATATTCATTCTCATTTGCAAATGTCCTTGTGATTTTTGGCTATTTATCCTTCTGCTGCTCCTTTGTATCCAAGTCCAGTAATCTGAAACCAATCCATATTCCTTACCGTAGCTGTTTTGAGTGACCTGAATATGAAGTTTTTCTCTGATTTCTTTTTCTTCTTCCTTATCAAAACTAAGCTATAAACTCTGATTCTGGGGAAAGTGATAAACTAGTACTGGAATTTGTGAGAGTAATATGGGTGATGGTTTCTCTAATTTTGACTAGCCATTCATTACAGATAATAGAAAGCCATTGTTATTTGAAAGTTGACATGTCTAGTTGGTGTTGTATTTGGCCTTGTAGTCACTCCAGAGTTGATCAACCGTTTTCCCGAGCAACTCAACAAAGTAGTTCGCGCTATACCCTGTCCTCATCTTCTTGTTCATTTCTGCCACAAATCCACTTCTCAGACCCTCACAATAATCCAGAAAATGGGCCGTGACTTCGTAACCCTGGTCCCATCGGTCACCCTGCCCGGGTTGCTTCCAGTGACCCGGTGCATAGCCCGCCTTCAACCTTACGAAATCCGCAATCCCTTCAATCAATCCTCCTGGTGTCTGCCCGTTTCCGTTCCACTGCCACACGTGCGTCATCTCATGGTACAGAACTCCAGTGAACTCCGTCTTGAGGTCGCCTGTATACTGTTGTATGTAGTTGTCGCTAAAGTGGATCTCGTTGTTGGAGGTGTATGCTACGCCGCCCATTGAGTCGATGGACAAGCTCACTGTAGGTACGTTCTTTCTATCAGCCTCCGTGGTCTGCTGGAATATCCTCCATATGAAATCTGTAGCAGAGGACATTGTTTGTTTGGTATAATCGATCCCGATTTGGTTTGTGAACTTCATTCCGCCGGGGGTGGTTGCTGCGTTGTTGATGACCGTGTATTCGACTGCTTGGGTGGCAGTTAGGGATGTTAGAATCACTAGAAAAGAAAGGAAGAACATAATGCTAGCCATGACTTTGTATTGCCTTTTGGTTTCTGGGTACAAGTGGTTATAACTTCTAACAGTCCATTTATATAGTAGATGGATAACCTATAAGGGAAGTCAAAAAAGGCAACAAGGAGATGAAAGGGAGTCAAAAAAAGCGACAAGGAGATAAATTCAGAAGAAAACAATTAAGTAAAACCCGTGTGAACTAATCCCAAATGAGTTGATAGCACCGGAGAGGTTTTGAACTTGAGACTTTAAGAGAGACCTAATTTCTAAGTTCCAAGTCTCGATTACCCGGCCAACCCCTTAGGTTTATTTGGTGTTATATTTAAGTTATTGCCAAACAAGAAGAATATTTTTTTCCTGACGAGATAAGAAATTTGATGAGATTTACTCACATCAAACAAACGTGCTCTTGTGATTTGGTCTGGGTAAATCTCACTCAAGGGGTGCTGAGTTGTTTATGGTTCTGGAGGATCCAACTACATGAGAATTAGGAAAGGAGAACTAGGAACAAAGAGCCTTTCCCCTCCCCCTTTCGCCAGACTCTTCGGTCTTAAGAATACTGATTTTAAGAATAAGTGATTGCCCTTCTCCTACCCTTAATGTCTAATTGGGCGTATCTTGTAATGAACATGTTGATGAAGTGTTTGTGTGGTTCTCTACAGAGAATTTTCTAATTGGTGAGATCTTTAGGTCAATTTTATGAATTACTTTTAAGATTTACGGAGTAACAGATTTGGACTTTATTGTTTTCTGAAAAATGAGGGAAGCACAAGTAAGAAAATGAAAAAACCATGAAAAGTTGGTGCAAGAGTCTCAGATTTAATTGAGGTATGCTCGAGATAGCCTGAATATCTAGTTATAAAAAAAACTGTTTGTGACTTTGACACATTTGTGCCTTAGTGGTGGAAAGTTCAACGGGAAGTGGTTGACTTGGATTTTTGTCATTTTGTTGAGGTCTAGAACCGACGTTTTGTTGGTTTGTGGATTTTTCCTTCCAGTTTCGCCAAACTTTTTGGGGTCCCAAATCCTCTCTGCCGGAAATTCCTGTGCCTTTGTGCCGAGGGGTTTTAGGCCATTAGATTGTGAGTTTTTATTTTCCTTTTTTAATATGTTTGAGTGATCCAACAGCTGAAAATCTCTCGACATGGAGCCGAGGCATAGAGGTTTTTCGGCACAGGGAATCTGGGGCTCTTTTTGGCGCTCTTATGACATGGGTTTTTTTTTTTTTTTTTTTTAAATTTTTTTTTTATAGTTTATTTTCTAGAGATTCGGGTTAAATTTTCACATCATATAATTCAATTTGACGAGATTTTTTACTTTTTAGATCTTTCGTCGCATTATATAAATGTTTTTCAACTTTGATCAGTATTTTATAATTTTACATCATATTGTTTGATTTGACAAAATTCCTTCCCCACTTTCTAGTTTAAATTATAGGGAAAAACTATGCACATCAAATGCACACCAAGCTGATTTAGTGGATGAGAAGAAACCTTATTTTAGTTGGGTCACAAAGTGAGTTTCTTCTCATTCATGATATCAACTTGATGTGCATTTGGTGTGTATGAGTGGTGTACCATAACATTTATCTGTAATTGGTACCCCATTTTCCTTTGAACAATGCTACACACACTTCACTTTTCACATATCACCCACACACCCCTCTCACATAGGGGTGGGTCCCACACGTGGGGCCCATGTGTGGGACCCACCCCTATGTGAGAGGGGTGTGTGGGTGATGTGTGAGTATCTTTTTTATTTTCGTTTCCTTCGGAGGCAAAGTCCAAGAAAGTAGGATACCATAGGATTTTTTTCCTTCTTCTCTGGTTTTCTTCGCTAACAACGCGGCAATGGTGGACCGAATTTGACACCTCTAGACAATTGACACCTTGGTTGGAGTTGGCTCAAGTGCCAATTCCTCCACTTGGCATGCTATGTCACTTTTGACATCTTTGGTTGGAGATGCTCTTATAGACTAATGAAGGGCTACCAACGAGTTTAGCCGAGTTTTTTCAGTATTCGAGCAAGGCTCGTTTAGAGCCTAAAACTTGAGTCCTAACTCGTGCTCATTTGTAGGCAAGCCGATTCTGGTTCTTTTACTAAATGAGATTCGAGCCTATATAATCGAATCGAGTCGAGCCGAGCTTTAGAGTTTTGAACTTGACTTGTTTATTACACAAGTCTAAAACTCTAGCTCGGATTCCATTCGATTACTAACCGAGTTGACCCTCAAGCTGCTCACGAGTGACTCGACTCATTTACTGTCATTGGAAGCAGTTGGTTGTACGCAATCAAAGGGATTTTCACGAGGTAAAAGGCAAACTGTACAGAGTCTTTGTCATTCTTGGACACGTTGCCGGTGGAGGGGTTTGGTTTCAATAGCGAAGACCTTGACTTGGACTCTTCTTTCTTTGGACTTTTTTGGCCAACAACCAGGCCTCGAGAAAAGGGTGAGCAAGCAAAATGACCGAAGTGCGAATCCACTCCGAATCAATGCTAAAGCAAAAAAAAAAAAAAGTGGTTTGATTTGTGAATTTATTATGTTTATAGTTTTGTTTCCAAACCAATCTGAATCACAAGATTATATTACATTTAATTGATACCTTATTTTAAAAAAGATAATTAATTGAGTCATCATGATATACTTTCATCGTACATGTTTAACACATTTTATTAGCGACTATTTGTTTTGAGTTTATTTTGGTGGCTATTGCTGATTTTGATGATATTGGTTCAAAATCAAAGTTTATTTCAAGTTTCTTATACAAATCTTTGTTGCTTCAAATGCTCTGTAAACAAATTATTCAAATCAATTAAATCATTGTGCAAAACCGAGACTGAACCATAGTTTTAACGGTTTGGTTCTTTGTATTACGTCGATTGGTTTGGTTATTAAAATCATCAATCTATAAGAGTTAGTTTGGTTCTTGATTTATTACTAAATCGAATTAATCAGGTCCATGCTACTGGAAATGTTGATTTTCTTATATATATATATATATATATATAACTGGAATCTTATAACGATTATCTTTCTCAAAATTAAGGATAAGCTGCAGTTATGTTAAATTAGAAATGTTAAAGAGAGAAATGGGTGGTAAGAAGGTCACAGAGATAGACTGAAATTCCATGAAACCCTAGACTGTGAAAGAGAGGATTAACGGAAGTAGAAGAAGCTGCTTGCTTTATAAATATACAGGAAAACCCTAAATTAGACATGTCAAGACCAAGTTGGTCTTGACATTGGCCTTGTAGTTGCTCCAAAGTTGATCAACCGTTTCCCCCAGCAACTCAACAAAGTAGTTTTCACTATACCCAATCCTCAGCCTCTTGTTCATTTCCGCCACAAATCCACTTCTCAGACAATCGGGCCGTGACATCATAACCCTAGTCCCATCGGTGGGCCGTGACATCATAACCCTGGTCCCATCGGTCACCCTGCCCGGGTTTCACCCAGGGCCAGCCCTGGGGTAAGCCGAGCAAGCCTCCAGACTTGGGCAACCCACCCGGCAGAGGTAACTAAAAAAAAAAAAAGTCGGTTATATATAAATATATATATAAATATGATATGTTTCCATAAGAGACACAAGGTGAACACTTGGCCTGATGGTCAAAAGGGATGCCAAATTCCTGGCCGGGTTGAGTTCGAATCTCAACGGCAACATTGTTGTCCTTTTTGTTTCTTGCCTTCTTTCTTCCTTCTTTTTTTTAGTTTTTTTTTTTTCCCAATATCTACTCAAACTTTCTCAAGGGCAATTTTAACCCTTTTATAAATATATGGGATCATGGTGGTGTTATGTGAGTGAGCCCCACATATTTACGCATATGTTTTTGTAAATGTGGGGTATATTTTAGCGTGGTTCTAAACTTTTTGTTTTTCCTTTTCAATCCACAATATTATGAAATCACATTACTCAATTACATTGTTAGAAATTTAGCTTCTAACAAACACAATAATATGTACAAGTGATATCTCAATGGTCAAAAATTGAAAACAAATCGAGCGAGCTAATACAATTTATTAATTTTTTTGAAACAAATCATGGTTAAATATGAGGATACTTTCTTATTTTCTTTAAAAAAAATTCTTCAAATTAATTTTTTTTTTTGCATTTATCTTTTATAATAAATTTATTAAAAGAACTCTCGAAGATTTAGGGGGCGCAATATTTGGAGTTTGCTTCGGCCCCCTAAAATAACTCTTGAATTTTTTTACTTGAATATATTTATTCAAAATTTAGTATTAAGTGGGCAACCAAGCTTTTGTTTGGGCTTGGGCAACCCAAAAATTAGGGCCGGTCCTGGTTTCACCCACTAACCCGGTGCATATCCCGCCTTCAACCTTACGAAATCCGCAATCCCTTCAATCAATCCTCCGGGTGTCTGCCCGTTTCCGTTCCACTGCCACACGTGCGTCATCTCATGGTATAGAGCGCCAGTAAACTCCGTCTTGACGTTGCCGGTGTACTCCTGTATGTAGTTGGCGCTGAAGTGGATCCCGTTATTGGAAGTGTATCCTACGCCGTCCATTGAGTCGATGGACAAGCTCACTGTAGGTATGTTCTTTCTATCATCGCTCGTGGTCTGTTGGAATATCCTCCATATGAAATCTGTGGTGGAGGACAATGTTTGTTTGGTATATTCAAAATCCCGATTTGGTTCGTGAACCTCATTCCGCCGGGGGTGGTTGCTGCGTTGTTGGTGACGGTGTATTCGACTGCTTGGGTGTCTGTTAGGGATGTTAGAATCTCTAGAAAAGAAAGGAACAACACAATGGTAGCCATGACTTTGTACTTTGCCTCCTGTTTTTTTCGACAAGTGGTTTTAACATTGCATTTATATAGTAGATGGACAGCCAAAGAGGAAGGAGAGTCAAAAAGGCAACGAAGAAATTCGCAAAGGCCATGCCCACCACGACACGGAGATATTTCCTGCTTTGGTTACTCTCAGGCATAGTTTTAAATAGTGGTATCGGTGTATTGGGAATCGGCGTATCGAACGATACATCGCGGGAATCGGATATAGTGGTCGTGAATTTTTTTAACTTTTTAGGCGTATTGGCCGATACGGTACGGTATGTATCCGTATCGGAGCCTCCAACCAGCCAATATTCAAAACTATGCAGTCTCAGGTGCCCAGATCTACTAGTAAATTTTGGAAGATGTTATGCCTCTTTGTTTGGCAGTGTCGGATTAAATTACATATTCAAAATGGTTTTGTATCTAGCAGAAGCGGAGCTAGGATTTTTTATTTTTAAGATAAAGAAATCAAAACTGTAGGCAATAAACTTTTCCTATTTGCTAATCGAAAGAATCAATTGAATTAGGAGGAGTTAATAAAAAAAGTCAATATGGTAATCTGCCTTGAAAGTCTCCACCAATTGCGAATTTTTTTCTCTGAAGTCACGAGAAAAAGCTTAAGCTACAAACTTCCATACTTTTGCCGAGAAAACTGTGAATCACTTTAGGGGATTTCTGATCGTGACATGAGAAAGATGGAAATCACTTTTGAAGGCCGTGATTGTTCACTATACGGGTGTAGTGAATTTGCTAACTACAGACACCTCAATTCCTTTAAAATGGGCTCGGGAAAAATGGAAATTTGAAGGGGTCAAATTAGTATAATTTGGCTTTAAATGATATTGGATACCTCCGTCCTTGATACCTAATGTGTGGTCATATTTTCATTTTCTGTACAAAATATAAAATGTATAATCCCATAAAGTACGGGCCATCCAATAAGAACAGGGATATTATACTATAACGCGTTAATATGATGAGATAGGTTATTTTGACAAGATTATGTCACTTTTACCCCGTCAAACAAATGTACGCTTGTGATTTTGTTTGTGTTCGAAAGTTGAAACAAATTCTGGAAGGAAAATTGCGCGTATATCTTGTAAAGTATACGGTGGCGAGATGATGAAAATCAATGAAGTGCTCGCGTAGTTTTCTTCAGAGTATTTTCGAATTGGGAAGTTATTGGGCAATTCTTTTTATGAATTACTACTTTTTAAGATTTAACAGATTTGGATTTTATTGTTGCTGGTGCAACTGTTTGTAAGTTTGACACATTCGTGGTGGAAAGTTCAACGGGAAGTGGTTGACTTGGACTTTTGTCATTTTGTTTGTTGAGGTCTAGAATCGACATTTAACTTGGACTTCAATTCGGGTTCAGTAGGTTTGTAGACTGGAATTTATTTATTTTTCTTTTTCATTTGGCCTAACTTTTTGGGGCCTTTTTTTTTCTTCTTAATTTCTACGAGATTCTGGTTAAATTTTCACATCATATTGTTCGATTCAACGATATTTTTTACTTTTTGGATATTTTTCGGCGCATTATATGAATTTGTTTCACCTTTGGTCAATGTTTTTACCTGAATTATTTTAAGATCGGTCTTTGAGCAATTTTACGTATTTAAGTGATGAAACGTATACATTATATATGCATTTACCCACTGAATTTTTTTAATTACCTATTTTCCTTCAATTGCTCTAATGCTCTCTGTTATCGATTTTCTCACCTTACGTTAGTCAGGCTGAGTTTTTTTAATTGTATGAATGCGCTACATGGACTTGGTTGTACGGATTTTCTTTAGCATACTTTTGTTCGAACCATGATCTTTTCAATTTTTTTAGTGTGATTTTTATCTATGAATAGTTGTGCCAGTAATCTGAAACCAATCCACATTCCTTACCGTACGTAGCGATTTTTAGTGACCTGAATATGAATTTTTTGTTTGATTTCTTTTTCTTTTTCCTTTTCCTTATCAAAACTAAGCTATAAACTCTGATTCTGGGGAAAGTGAAAAACTCGTGCTCTGATGCTCTCCTTGAAAGTCAACATAGTTGCACTTTGTAATTTAAGAATGGTGGAACTTGTGACTCATATACAGAGGTACCGAGAAGTTCTAGTAAAGGCCAAATGTGAAGGGGAGCGGCGCGAAGCATCTAACCCATCGCGGATTCAATTGGAATAGTGTAGACATTATAAATACTTTCTATTGTAAAACCCTAGCAGACTTAATCAAATAACAGACTCACTCTCGCTCCAGTAGAGGTGCCCGCTTTTGGGGAACCACGTAAATCTTGCTGTCGTGTTATTTATGTTTTCATATTCCATATAATGTGCGTGTTATTGTTTCTAGCGCTAACAAAAGTAGTACTGGAATTTGTTGTGAGACTAATCTGGAGGATTGTTTCTCTTATTTAGACTAGTCATTTATTACAGATAGTAGAAAACCACCGTTATTTGATCGAAATTAGGCATGTCTAATTGGTCTTGTACTTGGCCTTGTAGTCACTCCAGAGTTGATCAACCGATTTCCCGAGCAACTCAACAAAGTAATTTGCACTATATCCAGTCCTCATCTTCTTGTTCATTTCTGCCACAAATCCACTTCTCAGACCCTCACAATAATCCAGAAACCGGGCCGTTACATCGTAACCCTGGTCCCATCGGTCACCCTGCCCAGGTTTCACCCAGTGACCCGGTGCATAGCCCGCCTTCAACCTTACAAAATCGGCAATCCCTTCAATCAATCCTCCGGGTGTTTGCCCATTTCCGTTCCACTGCCACACGTGTGTCATCTCATGGTACAGAACTCCTGTGAACTCCGTCTTGACGTTGCCAGTGTACTGCTGTATGTAGTTGGCGCTGACGTGGATCCCGTTGTTGGATGTGTATGCTACGCCGTCCATTGAGTCGATGGACAAGCTCACTGTAGGTACGTTCTTTCTGTCGGCGTTTGTGGTCTGCCGGAATATCCTCCAGATGAAATCCGTGGCGGAGGACATTGTTTGTTTGGTATATGGTATCCCGATTTGGTTCGTGAACTTCATTCCTCCGGGGGTGGTTGCTGCGTTGTTAGTGACGGTGTATTCGACTGCTCGGATGCCTGTTAGGGATGTTAGAATCACTAGAAAAGAAAGGAAGAACGTAATGCTAGCCATGACTTTGTATTGCCTTTTGGATTTTTTAGTACAAGTGGTTTTAACTTGCAACAACATTACATTTATATAGTACTCGATGGATAACCTTCGAGGAAGGGAAGTCACAAAAAAGGCAACAAGGAGATGGACATCCTTTGAGAAAAAGGAAGTCAAAAAAAGCGACAAGGAGATAAATTCAAAAGAAAACAATAAGTGGAAAATTGGGACATTGCTAGTTGTTTGATAAGAGTAAAATTTGTCACGAGGACAAATTGGGACAAACCAAAGTGGATAAAGGAGTTACATTTGGTGTTATATTTTTTTATCATAACTAAAGTATCCGAGTCAATTTTTGTGGTTCTTGACTAATCATGGGGACTAATCACACCGCTCGCTTGTGTGGGGGAGTCTAATTAAAACCGGAGTAAAGATCCGTATGAACTAACTACAAAGAATTTGATAATACCTGAGAAGTTCTGAACTTGAGACCTACATTAGAAGAGAGCAAAAAAATGTTTTCCACTGCTTATATCCCGTCGAACACAAACACTAGATATGGATTTTCTCCATCCATTGATATCTTGAGCAATATGCCAAGGATTTCATATAACACCCATATCCCAATGGATTTCATATCCCATCTATTTATCTCCGATCAAACAAACGAGGCCTGGGTTTATTTGGTTTTATATTTAAGTTGTTGCCAAACAAGAGGAATGATTTTTTTTTTTTTTTTTTCTCCTTTTGGTTCATCACCTAGTAAATACGGGAAAATGGGGTGCGGCTTCACAGAGTGTAATTAATTAACAAAACGAAATTTATGCCACACACAACTTCTTCGATCTACACAATACACACGGCGGTGGGGCCAACATGTGGGGTCTATGTGTGGGATCCACACTTATCAAATGAGTTAATAACACGTGGGAGGTTTAAACTTGAGACTTTAGGAGAGAGCAAATTTCTAAATCCTAAATCTCGACCACCAACCAACCTCTCAGGGTTTATTTGGTGTTATATTTAAGTTGTTGCCAAACAAAAGGAATCAATTTTTTTTCCCCCTTTTGGTGCATCACCTAGCAAATACGGGAAACGGCGGAGCGGCTTCACAGAGTAATGAACAAACGCTTGTGACGATAACTCTCGAAGGCCAGTCTCTCCATGTTACGATAATGAACATAAGTCGACTTAAATTTGTCCATGTTGTGGCGATAACTCTCAGAGGCCGCTGACTTAAATTTTAGAATCACTAAGAATTATCCGAATATTTTGGAAAATATACAAGAAAAGACAGCTTAAGCCGACTTAAGTTGTTTTTTCATATATGTTGTTCGATACTTCCCAAAGTATCTGAGTAAAAGTCATAATTTTACCCAATTCTGATTCCTCTCGTTATAATCACCAAATATTTGACGCAAAACTAACAAACGCAAAAAAAAAAAAAAAAAAACGAGCCAACATAGTTTAATGCTCTCCTTTAAAGTTTCAAAAAAAAGAAAAGATAGAGACACTAACATTTGTATCAACAATTATGCAAACGCTCTCACGTGGGATATGTGAGACCCACATACAGGCCTCACATAGTCACATATCTTATGTGAAAGAGCTTGTGCAATAATAGGTACAAATATCAATGCCTGTAGCATACCTGTTCAAAAAACGAGTCTCACATTACATGGTAAGTCAACATAGTTACACTTTGTAATTTTCAGAAGTACTGGAATTTGAGAGACTATCTGGAGGATTGTTTCTCTTATTTAGACTAGTCATTTATTACAGATAGTAGAAAACCATCGTTATTTGATCGAAATTAGGCATGTCTAGTTGGTCTTGTACTTGGCCTTGTAGTCACTCCAGAGTTGATCAACCGTTTTCCCGAGCAACTCAACAAAGTAATTTGCACTATATCCAGTCCTCATTTTCTTGTTCATTTCCGCCACAAATCCACTTCTCAGACCCTCACAATAATCCAAAAACCAGGCCGTGACATCGTAACCCTGGTCCCATCGATCACCCTTCCCGGGTTGCCTCCAGTGACGCGGGGCATACCCCGCCTTCAACCTTACGAAATCCGCAATCCCTTCAATCAATCCTCTGGGTGTCTGCCCATTTCCTCTCCACTGCCACACATGTGTCATCTCATGGTAGAGAAATCCAGTGAACTCTGTCGTGACGTTGCCAGTGTATTGCTTTATGTAGTTGGCGCTGACGTGAATCCCGTTGTAGGAGGTGTATGCTACTAAGCCGTCCATTGAGTCGATGGACAAGCTCACTTTAGGTATGTTCTTTCTATCGGCGTTTGTGGTCTGCCGTAATATACTCCATGTGAAATCTGTGGCGGAGGACATTGTTTGTTTGGTATATTCGATCCCGATTTGGTTCGTGAACTTCATTCCTCCGGGGGTAGTTGCTGCGTTGTTGGTGACGGTGTATTCAACTGCTAGGGTGCCTGTTAAGGATCTTTTAATCACTAGAAAAGCAAGGAAGAACATAATGCTAGTCATGACTTTGTATTGCCTTTTGGCTTGCTGGAGTGTCTTCCATACGAAATCCCTGGCGAAAATAAGGGGTTGATTGACATATTCGATCCCGATTTGGTTCGCGAACTTTACTCCTCCGGGGGTGGTTGCTGCGTTGTTGGTGACGGTGTATTCGACTGCTTGGGTGCCAGTTAGCAATGTTAGAATCACTAGGAAAAAAAAAAGGAAGAACATAATGGTAGCCATGACTTTGTACTTGACTTTTGTATACAGTTCTAGAATTTCTACCTCTATTAGGTGATACTATAAATTTTTGATAATTCATGCGTCTTAGGCCAGTTTTCGCACACTTCGATTAATTTTAGAAAATAATTTCACCGTCTACTTACGGGGAGCTTAATTAAACCAAAGTAAAGCTTCGTACGAACTAATGAATCCCAAAGGAGTAGATAGCATCAGACAAATATAACAGAAGTACATAAAAGAGAAAATCTGGAAGGAAGGGAAACTAATATTGATCAGAAACCAACAATAACATCCATGCTGTCATTAAAACATGTGCTTTGAGCCTTTATCCTTACTCTCTAGCCATTCTTAAAAGAATGCGAAAGAAACACTTAGATTAACAAGTTAACCAAAAAAAGTCAATACGGTAATCTGCCTTCAAAGTCTCTACCAATTGCGATTTTTCTACTCAGAGTATGTGAATTAGGGGGAAAAAAGAAAAGAAAAAAGCAGAATAAATAGACTAATTAAGCTAGAACTGGTATATATGGGCCCATGAGACATACAGGAAGAGAGAGAGAGAGAGAGAGAGAGAGAGAGAGACATACAGTTGATTCTCGATGGCGCTTCCATGCTTTTGCCGAGAATAACAGGGAGTATTACCTTTGCGGATTTCTGATTGTGGGAGAAGAAACTTAGCTTAGGAGATCCTATTCTACTCTTGATTTGCTAAGTACCAAATCTTTTAAAATCAGCCGGCGCAATATAGAAATTTAAAATGGCGTCAGAATTATAATTTGGCTATAAATTATAACGTCCCCCTTGTGAAAATAAGAGGCATTTGGGGTCAACGGACCCATTTGTCTCTATCTATTGTGGTGTTATATTTTAAAAACTATACCGTCTCAATTTGCTTGCCCCTTTGGGGGAAATGAGTTTTTAAGGGGTGTGAAAAATTTGTATTATCTTTTTTATTTTACCCCTACGTCCAGAACATATGTAATATGGATCTTGTTTGATAAATATCAATTAGTTTTATTATACAAAAAATTTCAAAATCATAAGAACTGTTATAAAATAAAGATAGGAGTAATGGATAAGACAATTGAGATGAAAAAAATATTTTTTAAGGGTAAAACTTCAATGATCCTATTTGGATGGATGTTTTTGGAAATGACAAATATTTTGAGATATCCCAAAATAAAAAAAAATTAATAATTTAGGACGGGGAGAGTATTATTTATAACCACATGTTTTTTTTACCATCATATATTGTTTTTCTTAACTGATGTGGATCTTGCTGTTGTTGGTGTAGTAGAAATCGCCTGAGTCTTCGATGTACAAGCTCACTTCATGTATGTTCTTTCTATCAGCAGCGTCCGAGCCGGTTTGCTGGAGTGTCTTCCATACGTAATAGGTGGCGGAGGACATTGTTTGTTTGGCATAATCGATCCCGATTTGGTTCGCGAACTTCATTCCTCCGGGGGTGGTCGCTGCATTGTTGGTGACGGTGAATTCGACTGCTTGGGTTCCTGTTAGAATCGATAGAAAACAAAGGAAGAACGTTATGCTAGCCATGACTTCGTATTTTGCCTTTTAACATGGCATTTATATAGTAGATGGAGAACCTATAAGAAGAAAACCAAATTGGATTGATAAAGGACCTAACATTGCTACTTAAGAGTCTGTGCCTTAATTTTTTTGCTAAGCAAGAAATTTATTAATTTCTGAAAACAAATTATAAAGATTAAAATGGACCAAGACTGAAAACGCCTAGGACCCAAAGGGGAAATAACAAAGACAGCATGGATGGAAAGAAACCAACCAAACCACAGAAAGAAAAACACCAAAGACGAGCGAAACTCCATGAACAAAAGGCAAAGCCAACACGCTAAGCACTCCACCCACTAAATTAGCTAAGAGCAACCAAAACCAGAAGAACCAAAACCCAACAAGGGAAGAGAAAAACCCAAAACGCCGAAGCCCAACAAAACCCCTAAACGCCGAAGTCTCGAGCTTCCACCACCAATGAAAACTACATTAGAAATCCACAGAAATGGAGGTACCTTCCTCCAAATCATCAAGAGTTTAATTTTCTGTTCAGAAATTTCAACTCCCCGAAATGGAGTCTGTACCTTAATTTAAGGTGGACCTAATTTGATTTTTATGAGTTTGTACCTTATTTAATTTGTTACTATATTTAAGGTGGTGGTGCTGCTCCACACAAAGTGGATTCAAAAAACTTGTCACTAGAATTTGGTACGCCATGCCCACTGTAAATGGTGTCGTGTCGTCAAGTTTGAACTTTTTTCTAAAATAATCCCAACATTTTGGTTTAGATATTTTGCTAACGAAACCAGACCGAATATTTAGTAAATTTACCTGTTCGGTTTGATTCTATTTGACGAGTTCAATTCAATTTTGCGGTTGGGTAAAATTATGAACTTTGGTGATATATATTTCAGCCAATATGTAGACTCAGATATTTTTTTTAGAATCCAAAAGGCCGGCAACTAGCACGAAGCAAAAAAATAATACTAGAGTTGAGAGAGAGTGACTGTAATAACCCGAATTTTCATAAATAAAAATTCGAATTATAATTTTAATATTAATAATTTTCTCGAAAAATTATTTAATCATCGACCAATTTATTTAAATTAGTATATATCCATCCGCGTAATTAGTATATATCCGTTCGAGTCAAATTATTTAGACTCTCGGTCTCTAACCCCAATGCACGCACAAATGCTGACGCTATGAATGAATGAGATGCGCCTAAATCAAAAAGCACTTTAGCAAATGAATTGAACAAGAGAAATGTACCCCTCACAACCGAAGTCTCTGGAGTATGTGAAGTAGGATGTGGCGGTGGTGGCGATAGCGGTGTAGAAGCAGTGATGTGATAAGCCCTCCCCAGAACTGTCTGGCCCTGCGTGTGACCACCCCTATGCACTGAACCCTGACTCGGTGTCGAAGAACTCACACCCCGCCCAACAAAGCGTGAACCCTGCCCGGTAGTAGTCTGCCTAAACTGTGACTGTGCATGAGAACCCCTCGGCGTACCAAAGCCGTGCCCGCCCCTCGACTGCTGTACAGAACCCGACTCGCTACGTGCTCCTCCTCCCCATATACAATCCCTCGCAAGATGCCCCGATTTCCCGCAAACAAAGCAAGCACCCGGAAATGAAGTCCCCCGAGATTGAGAGACCCCTTGGTAAGGACATTGAGCCCGCACATGACCCGAGCGATAGCAATTGTGGCACACAATTGGTGGTCGAACCGAGCCACCCCGAAAACCCGAAGACATAGGCGCCCGAAAACTCGCTTGGCTCAACGAAGATTGGAATTGATCTCTTGGCCTCTTCCTTCCTTGCCCTCCATAAAAACCCGAAGGTGCACTCATGGTCTCCTCCCTTTTTGCCCCACTCGTGGCCTCACCCGGAACTTCAAGTGCCCTTGCCGTTTCTAACATATCGGCGAAAGTCTTGCAACAAGACGCAATCACGAGACTCTTAAGCGGTTCCTCTAACCCTTTCACAAATCTCTTGCACTTCCTCTCCTCCGTGCTCACTAATTCCGGTGCAAACCTAGACAATTGTTGGAACTTCATCGAGTACTCCGCAATAGACATGTCCCTCCACCTCAAATTCTCAAATTGGTCCCTAAGTCTCTCTTTAAGTGATTCCGGAAAGTATTGGGCCTCAAAGATCTTTTCAAATTCGGCCCAAGTAAGGTTTTCCACATCCACCTCATCAACTCCCCGAGCCGCCCTATCCATCCTCCGTGTGTCCCTCCTAGTAGACAAAATCGATTCCCATCACTCATTTGCCTCACCGCTGAGTTGACAAGCAATTAAACTAACCCTTGTACTATCATCATGTATAAACGTGGCATTGAAGAGTTTTCGCATCTCGGCGAGCCAATGGTTCGGCCTAAATGGATCGCTAGTGTTCTCATCAAATGTTTCGGGGTTCATCCGGCGGAACTCTTTCATAGCATCCCGACCGTCCGGACCGACGACGGTAGGTGTCACTTTCAATAGGTTTTGGGCCGCAAGGGCCGCCACAACGGCCGCAAGTTGGGCCGGTGTAAGTTGTGCCTCCGGTTGTTCTACTTCTTCCTCACGCCTCTCATTTTGACCCCCCGGTTGCTCATCATGTTGACTACCCTCATCATGAACCCGCGCGTCCCGACCACGCCTAGGGTGTCGTCCCCGA